>PVKS010001350.1:0-117500 GCA_004027875.1 Aplodontia rufa | reverse complement strand
CATATTTTTGCATTTTAATGAGCTACTCATTTAAAAGGTTACAAAGAAACCATAACTCATAAGTAATTAAATTATTTAGCAGAAGTATGAGAAGATCTTCTGACATAGGTCACTGTGGGAAGGGAAATTCATAGCTGTACTCAGTTGCACCTGTTTGTCAGGAGGTAGATATGTATAGAAATTTTCTCATATTATTAAATAATGTTACTTGTTAAAATATCTAAATGTATACAGTGTGACATGCACACACACAAACATGCACAAAATAGTACATTTTCATTGCTATGCAATAAGTTTAAGTAGTAGTAATACAATCACAAACATAGCTTACCATTTAGGGTTAATCAGCCCTGAAATTCTGGCAAAAATGTGTTTTAGAAGCATTTTATCATTATGCTTTTCTATCTCTCTCTCTCTCTTCCTCTCCCTCCCTCTATCTATCCATAGCTTCGTATAGATATTTTAGGGATTTGTTCTTGATTCTGATTTGGAATTTTCTAAATGGAAATTTTTAAAATGAAAAGTGACTCTTAAATATAATGTCTAGCTATACTCTTTAAGTATACCTAACAAAATATTTGGTAGATAGTAGGTGCTTATTAAATATTTATTACATGAAATTAGTGATTAATGAACTATTGACTCAATGATTTGGAATTCTTTAGTATGTTCTCATTCTTACAAGTGGACTCAATGACCACAATTAAAGCACTGATATACTTTTGAAAAAAACACTTTTAAATGTCATACTGTAATTGAAAGAAAAAAGAAATAGAAAGGTGGCATATTTTAATATGGAGTCATTTATGTATGATAATTCTTAAGCAGGCTTTACCAGTAGCTTATATACTGTATGTTTGGTATATAATTGGATCAGAGTGGTAATATTTTGAAAGACCTTGTGCCTTCTGGAGGTGTTTGATAGCTATGATATTTATATAATTTCATAAAGGATTTTAATAGAAACTTAGTAGAACATTGGACTTTATTCAGCACTCTGAAACATAAAGGCATAACTAACATTCAGAACAGTAAAGTTCATAATTTAAATCTAGCCATATGATTTTGGTTAGGGGATCGGGTAATAAAGATGTGTCAGTGTAGTTCTGTAGATCCATTTAGGGATTTTGATCTGCTACTGACTGAGCACCAGATATAACTTGTTACTTTTTACTTTAATGTGTTAATGTGTGAATGACTTTTAGAGTCATTTTATAAGAAAGAAAAGCAAAGGATATGGAAAATTTCATGAAGCTGCAGTATTCAATCACATTTCTATCCTTGAAAATGAATGGCAATTGTATTTGTTTCATAGTGCTATTGTGCATTTATAGAATGCATCCAAAAAGGAGTTAAGGAGAATTAGAAGATAAATTTGTAAAGCTAAAACAACGTAGTGTTCTGAATCCTAGAAAAAGTAACAGAGCAGGTGATATTATGGATAAGTACAAAGTGAATGTTTTAAAATAAATAGCACTTGGATGACCTGAGATGTCAGAACTGGAGACAAGGGTGTGTGTTTGTCAATATATCCTTCATGTTTTACAGACTCCTAAGGGAACAAGGGAAGATACAATTTCACCTTTTCTGTGCCAAAACATTTTAATTATATCTTCTTCCAACTACAGCGGTTCAGTAACCAAGGAGCTGACATTGATGCATGTGTTGATAAAACTGCAAACATTCAAAATGAGATTAACAAAGATTTTGAGCAAAGGGTGACAGCTAATTTTGCACAGTATTCTGCATCTAATTCGGGCCAGCGTAATAATAGAATATTTTATAACTGTTTTGTTATTCAAAAGGATCTTTTATGATGTATTTATGTTCGTGGATATCTTTGTATCATACTCAAGAAATTATTTTCTTATGGCTTAAAACTATTTGCATCTGTATTGTAATCCTGAAACAATATTAAAGGAGGGAAACTCTTGATATCAGTGGTTTTGTTTTTGTTTTTTTAATCATTCTTCATCGTTTTAGATCTCTTTGCCTTACTTTAATTAATCTTGAGCACGCTAGCTATAAGAGGTATAGAGATGGCAAACGTGTATTTTCTGATTTTGGTGAGTATACACTAACAAAATGACCAAGAAAAGTTATATTAAATTTATTTAATATATAAAACTGTAGTTTCTTTGTGTTCTTGAGCTCTTTTGAGCACATTTCAGTGTATTTCTTTTTTCTCTATTTGAAGGCAGCTGACAGTCGTCTTTCACTTTTTGTTTGTGAAATTTTCTTTCTCTCTCTCTCTTTTTCTCTCTCTCTCTTTTTTTCCACTCACTTCTCCATCTGCTTTCACTTTTGTTTGCTTGGGCCGTCTCTCATCCCAACTTGATAATGAGGAATGCAGTGTGACCCTGACCTCTATCAGCCCATGCATGACCTTCTGACTCTACCACATAACCTTTGACCTTTTCTTTGACAGCTTGATTAATTACCCTGTGTTATGATTTATGAGTAAGTGCTATGTAAAAATAATAGACAACAGGTGGTCCTCTGAAAACTTTTTGTGGCATGTTTTCTTTAGTGACTAACTTGATGAGTTATTTGAATTTGGAAACTTAACTGGGACAATATATGTTGGTTTGTATTAAGGTATTTTTATACCATGGAACACAGCATTAGAATTCAGGAAATTATAGGTTGAAGTATGGTCCTGAGAAACATTGTGTAAAATATTAGTAGGGTGCTATTATTTAAGTGCATGTTGAAAAGCACAAAACAGAGTCAAATGACATTTCAGGCATTTCAGTCCCAGGTCACGTCTTGAGAAAATTGCTGAAATAATGGAGGGGGCATTTTTCAAGCAGAGCTATAGCTCCAACAGCCATGTTTACTTTAATGCTTCACTAGTGACTTCTGATTGGTTGTCATGACCTCATCTCACTGTTGCACCTAGGGTGTTGCAACAGTGACATAATACATACCTTCTTGTGAACAAGATGCATCATACATGCATCTTTCAGAAAAGATGAACAGTGGTTTGACTATTTTAACCATAGGTAGCTATAGTTTATAGATAAACTCCCTTGATGATAAGTACCTATCTACTTTGAAACTAAGCAGATAGAATGCTTAACTTGAAAAAATGTGATAAATCTGTATAAAATGATCTCTTGCGAATCTTTGTTTAATGACCAAAATGGATAGTTCTGTAGGTCAAAGAATTCTACCATGGCCCCTGACCTCTCTGGTCACATATAGCTTGTCATATTGGCAGGATAATATGCAGAGCTCAGTACTTTCAGCTGATTTTTTTTTTAGCCAATCAAAGAGATTTGAAAAATGGAGATTTGTCCCTGTTTTTCATTCTCCTTATAATTGGTGATTAACAGGCAAATTAACTTGGATAATCTTTAGTTTTCTCAAGGCATCATTTGGGGTCAAAAGTACAGCCTCATTTTGGTCAGGTATTTTAAAATTTTATCTTTCTTACAAATTGTTGTTGTTAAGTATATTTCTAAACTGATTTGATGTCTGTAACATTGTTACTTCTTTTGTTTTTTGTGTGTGTGTTTGGCTTCACCTGTCTGCCCGACTTCTCTGACCTGACCCAACATTTGTTGATTGATTTATAAATGAACTATTATTTATTAGTAGGTATATTTTTAGCATGTTAAAGAAGGCCTGAAGGCCTGTGTATTTTATTTAAATCCCAACAACTACTTGTACTGAATAAAATGCTGTGTCCAGCAGTAAAGTTTTAAGGGTTTCTAAGATACCATAGTTTACACCATGTAAACACAGGTGTGAAAATGAAACTCGTTATGGAATGAGATGAATATACCTTACTTTTACCAATATCTGTCCTCTTAATCACCTTCCTGATCTTTTACTAAAGTATGTGATCAAACCTAAGGGTTAATTAACAACTTTATGTATACTTTGTCACTTGAATTTTGGATATTAGAAATGGTTTGGGAAAATCATTATAAAAGATGCCAGAAGTTTTATTTATTTAGTTGTAGGATGTTAGATAATCAGTTTGATCATTTTGTTTTGTTAAAGATAACAGAAGAGGTTTTTATTTGTATTGAAATGAACAAACTTCATCCTGTGAGAAACTTAGCATGCTTACGGAATAATTATAAAGGGAAACTTCAGTATAAAATGTTTAAAATTCTAAACCCAAGTTATGGAGCCTTTTTCAATGGAGTAGAAATACATAGTTTGTTTCTGATACACTGGATGCCCGATTTTATAATAATTTTGAAAAACTGTATGGATAAATTTGTTAAAGGTCACATTAACAGTCTTTTTACTTATTTTGTTGTTTACTGAGTGAATTATTAGAAATGGAATTACTTTTCTAAGTGATATGTATTCTGATTTTTAAAGATGCTGAGTACAGTTTAGCAGTTATTAAACTTACCTACTTATATTTTGTATCTGCTGTGTTACCTCATTTGCTTTTCCTCTGTAGTTTGCATATATTAGTGTTGACATTGCAAAAATCATTGTAGCTTAAATAAAGTGTTTTTTAGACATTTGTGTATGATAGAGAAAAGGGAGAAGAGATGAAGCTTTACTGTGTGGTTAGACAGTGTAGATAGGATAGCTTATTGTGCTGCACTTGCTTTCTCCTACTCATTGTAAAATGGCTATTAATGGTCTCTGTGAATATCATATCAATTAATTTATCAGTAAAATCTTAGATGAAAATGTTAGTTTTTACATAATGGCAATTGAATTTTCAATTAAGAACCAATTCTTTCTGCAAAAAAAAACTTCCTGTTTCTCGATTGTTACTACTTTAATCAATCTGGCAATCTGAAATATCTTAAGGATAAAATATTTTCTAAATAATTTAGGTATTTAAAAAGAAATATTCATTGTTGAAATCTAAATGAAAAAAATCTTTAATTGATTTATATAGTCGTAATTTAAAAATAGGATCATTTTTCTTCCGTTGATGCCTCAGTGAAAAATTGACATTATGTCTTTATAAAATTGAACAAATGAGTCTTGTAATTTTCAGTTACATAATCAATAACTTAGTCAAATACTACTTCTTTGATTTATGTGTGTCTATTTTTTATACTTACTTAAATGGGACACATCAAATTTCAAAGTCTATTTAAAATCAAGTAGGCACAACAGCATTTCAGTCTGTGGTTGCTAAAATTTGAAGTAAAAATTTCTGCTCAAATAAGCCTAATATTATGAAAATATTATTTGTAATGTTTAAGTTATAAATTAGGATACTAGTTTTATAATTCTGGTTATTGTAAATTTTGTTCAAAGAGTTATCCTTTATTTGAAAGTCATTCATAGTGCAAAGATGATTTCATATTAATTAAAGTCAGCTTTATTTCCTTGTGTTTGAAATTTTTCATTCATTAGACTGCAGTGTAGCTTATTTTCATTTCTATGAATTGTGAGATTCTATTTGGAGAGAGAGAGAGATGGATGGGGGGATGGGGGAGAGAGAGAGAGTGAGTATGTGTGTGAGTGTGTGTGTGTTTAAAGTTCAATCCACTCAGAGAAGGCAGGGAAGAAACATGACAGGAGACCACTTACTCAGGGTACAGAATCTAGTAAGGAGGTAATTTTCTTTTTGGCCTGTGGTGACCTTTTTTGACTATATTCCTTATACCAGAGACAGTACACTGAATGCCTCTATTTCACCCTGTTTAGCAGAGTGCAACAGTGTTCTTCAACTTAGTTTTAGTGGGAGGAGAAATTATAGCTGAAATTTGAGAAGGGCGTGAAGTTATGAGTCACAAGGAAGAGGGGAAGGGACTTCCTTCAAATGTGATTTTAATAACTAATCAAGTGTGTCCAACTGTAGAAAATCACCAAATGACAATCTGTCTACCTGACAGTGATCAAAATGAATTACAAGACTTGACTTAGCTATACATATTAAAATAAAGCAGGACCAAATAAAATGTTTTTTGTTGGTAAAACTTTTGACTTGCCAGTTAAGAAACTTAAAAAAGAAAAAAAAACTTATGTTTTCATGCAAATTGTTCAAATTATGAAATTTATAAAGCATTTTATAAGCTTTCCCTGAAAGAATCATTTATTTAAAAGTTTTATTTGAACATCTGTTGAAGAATGTGTGGTGTTTTGTAAATAATTTTGGTATGTGTTGCATAATTTTTACATATATAAGGTGACCATATCTTAATTGATAGTCTTGTCACTAAAATGAAAAATCCAGTGATTTTGAAAACCTCCAAGCTAGTCATGGTTTTTGGCACTAATATCATCTGATTGTGGTGAAAATTGAAACAATCCAATGAAGTTTGTACATAGTTTGTGAAACCAACTGTGAAAAAGGCCAATGATGTGCAGCAGTGTAGCATATTAAAAAAAAAGAAAACAAGAGTCCATGCTAATATTGGCTTATTTGTATTGCTATAAGCTATTTTAAAATCATCTTCTTATGGTTGGTCTTACAAAAAAATATTAAACCTTAATATAAGATTGTATGATCATACTTTTGAAAAAATATGCTCTTAAGCATGGAGATTTTATAAGCTTTATTTCTATGACTCTTAGGTTTTTTATCACAACATATTACATCTTTTAAGTATAAACTTACAGGATTTTATAAGGACATAATTGGAACACTCACAATACAGAATTGAATAGAAAAGTCAGATGTATAATAGCTTCAAAAATTTGCATTGTACATGCTTGTCGATTGTTATTGTTTATCCTTCTCTAGTTTATCCTTATTTATTTTCCCATGGTTAGGTTATCCAAACAGATGTAAGATAAATATCAGAAGTTTTCTTGATTATAATTTCAAAATTATTTTCTTGCTAAAATGAATTAGATAGGCAAACATGTTTTATAAGCTTAAAGGAGTAGCTCAGTAGTATGTATTTAAAAAAAGATTTTATTTTTCATTATAATTTTACATATTGAAGGGGTTTATTGTTACACTTTCGTAAATGCATGCATTATATACTCCCGTTTTTTCCCTCACTACCCTTTCCCCCTCTCTCTACCCCCATCCTTTAAACTCTGAAACTTTACATTAAGTACCTGGTACTGGTTCTTAATAAAAAGAAATTATTATTTTAGTTTGAAAAATGAAATAAATTTCAAGGTTAAAGAAGTGTTTCTATACTTCTTTAAGTAAGTATAGATAGTAAGACATCGTTTTATTTTGTTTTGTGATTTTTTGGGCCTTCCTGAGAGAAAAGAAGTAAATAAAATTCAAGGCAGTAGACATTGTGTGTTTCTAATAATGTAGATATGTAAACTCGTGGAATATTAGATCAGATTTATTTCTTTTTAATTGACTACTCTTTTTTCCTTTCTGAACAAATCAAAAATGCTCATTAAATGGCACTTTGAAAGGAAAAAAATCCTAGAAAACGTAGCCTGTAAACTTCAATTTCAGAAAGGTTATTTTCTCAAAACATGTATTGTAAACATTAATGTGGTTTGAAAGTATACTTGTGGTTTGATAATTTATATCAATCATTTTTGAAGTTCTGGAAGATCCAAATTACCTTTTTTAAGAGTTTTTGATGTTTATGTTGTAGTTATGTCAATTTGTTCTTAAATATAATGTTTGTTTATATATATAAAATAATTTCAAGTGACAGTTTCAAATTTGGAAAAATATAAACCATGATCTCTCCTAAAAGAATATTTTAGTTGATATGTAGCAGCTATATTAAATTACTTTTTCTAAGATTTTTAGGAACATTTTTATGAATTAAAATGTATTCTAAGATTAAATTATGCTACTTTTATTTCAAAATAGGAAGGATATGGAGTAATAGTACTGAATCCCAATGAAAATTATATTGAAGTAGAAAAGCCGAAGATGCATGTACAGTCATCTTCTGATAGTTCAGATGAACCTGCAGAAAAACGGGAAAGAAAAGATAAAGTCTCTAAAGAAACAAAGAAGCGACGTGATTTCTATGAGAAGTATCGTAACCCCCAAAGAGAAAAAGAAATGATGCAATTGTATATAAGAGTAAGTGACATAAGTATTTTCCTTTATTTTATTCTATTTCATATTAATTATTTTGTTTTTTTTAAGTAACTGTCAATTCTGTAGTTTTTAGTCATTTGTTTCCCATGGTTCTCTTCTTACATGAAATGTTTTCTTTTATATTTAAAATTAGAGAACACATTCTTAGTGTGACATTTTATAGAAGTTGCAAATGCTACTGCTTTTGTATGATATAGTACTTCAAAAAACATTTTCTAAAATAATATTGTTGTGATATATGCAGATGCAAGAAAAGTTTCCAATTCAGCTTCCAAACATACTGTTCCTTTAAGGTATTATGCTGTTATATTTTCTATAAGAAAGAGTACATGTAGTATAATAATTCTAAAACATATTATTGGCTGAATTAATAATGCATTGTACAAGACAGTCTTCATCTTGGGTGGGAAGTTTTATTAGATAATGCTTCTTTTTCATATGAGCAGCTATTTATCCTTGGTGTCTCAGCCTAACTTCAGCAGATAGATAGAGTGAAGAGTAATTAATATCTTAATAAATATTTAAGCTAGACTAGTTCAGGGATAGTGTAATGAGGGAACTCCTGTCCTTTGCTCTTGTCTTTCCAGTGAGCCTTTGCACTTTGTAGTGCTAACAGCATGAGATCATTATAGCAGTGCTACCTAAGGATATCTACTGTAGGGGACATAAACAATTGTATTTGCACTTTGACGTATTTTTCATGATATAAATGTGCATTATATAAATAAGACAAATTTGTGGAACTTCCAGTGCCCTTATTATGGATGCTAGAAGTTTAATTTAACAGGAAAGCATGTCAAAATGATACTGGGTGAAGTAAGATAGTAAATTGGTAATGTCTTCAAAAGTGAGAAATTCAAAACTTTTAATTATAGATAGACAAATTTACATTTCACAAATTACACTGTAGGATAGTAGCAACATTTTAGAATACTCAACTTGATATCCTTTTGCCTTTATTTTAAAAGATCATTAGTAAAATATTCATACCATTTTTTCAAGGAAATATATCGCCTTCTAAATTTTTATTTTCTTTATTACACTTCCACTTCATTGCATAATCTTTTTTTTTTTTTTTGAATTGTGCTTCAGGCATTCAAGATATTTGCTCGTAGGTCAGCAGTCCATTGAGGAATTTGTGAAAGTGCAATATAAATGTTCCTGACTCCCCAAAATGTGTCCTGACCAAGAATATCCAAAACACTTTATGTAATGAGTCAAACAACAGTTAGGCAAATATAAAATTTAAATTTTTGAAAATCACTATTTAATGCTTTGAAAAACAAAAACAATTATTAAGAATCAGTAAGTAACCTTTTTGTTCTAATATGTAGCTATATTGTCCCTTTCTTTCTTACGACTGCACAAAGGTCATGTTATCTTCTTTTCTGTCAGTTGTCCTAAGCTTTCTACTGTATCATTCAGTGCATCAGCACCCACCGTTTCATGACAAAGTTAAGTTTTTTGAAAAATTGCCTCTGATATCCAGATTCTAGAAATGACTTTTATAAGGTTTTTGAAGTGTAAAAACCGTATAGAGTATTCACTTTTCTATGGAAGATGTAAGCAAAAAATGATTTATACATTTTCTTAAAAGTTTCTTGGCCTCTGACATCTACAGATAGGCATATATCTTAAACATCTGTCTGTAGATTTATATCTTCCATTCTATTTTCTTTTTATATTGTCGCCGTTATTTTAATTATTTTCTTTTGTTTTCTTGTGTGTGTGCATTTTCTTTGTTATGTGTTTTATATCTTCTTCAATTATCCCTGCATCTATTTTCTTTTCATGCACCAAAGGTAAATGTCTTTTTATGTTGATTCATTAAGATCTGCTCTTTTATCTGGGTGTAGTGGCATACCCCTGTAATCCTAGAGGCTCAGGAGCCTGAGGCAGGAAGACTACAAGTTGAAGGCCAGACTGAGCAACTTAGCTAGGCCCTAATCAACTTAGTAATACCCTGTCTCCAAATTATAAAAAAATAATAATGATAAAATAAAAAGAGCTGGAGATGTAGTTCAGTGGTAGCGTACCTGTGTTCAATCCCCAGTACCAAAAACAAAACAACATTGTTCTCTTTCCTTTTGCCTTTTTTGCTTTCATTCTTTTTCTTTCTCCTACATTTCTGTCATTTTTATTTCTTTTCCTTATGTCTTTTTGCTTATTTTTTTCTTGTCACATTTTACTCATCAACCCAGATTCCCATTGAAAGCACTAAAAGAAAAGCAAATTCATATATATAATACGACTTTGTGTGTGATAGTTTTAGCTAATGAAATGTTTTTATTAACAAATATCCTGGCTCTTAAAATCTTCTGGGATTATGCATAGGAATGCTACAACTCTTCAAACATACTTCTGGATAGTAAGGCTTGGTTTTATAGTGGGAAAGAAAAAGAATGGTTCATCTTGTATGAAGTGCATTAATTCTAACTTAAGGAGATTTTGATTCATTCCAAAAAAGACTTCTTCCTCCTACATATTTCCAAGTAATAAATGTTCACAAATTTTAGACGGGAAATATGATATGTGATGGAGACAAGTTAACTTTTATTTATACACTTCTCAATCATTTACATTTTGAAATTGTCATGTTTTCTTTGCAACAGCCTAATAAATAGATGGACCAAATCACTATATCCTTATTTTTATAATTAAGGAAACTAACACAGAGATGTTTGTCCAGGTTCACATAGCTAGTAAATGGGAGAAGAACTAAGTGTTGAAACCAGGATTTCTAATTACTATAGATATTTGCCCTCTTTCCCCTTTACTACATTGTTCTATCAGTTAAAAACAAAATATTTATCTGAAATATGAAAATAAACCATATATAATAAAAGTATTTTATATCATAATTCCCGATGATGATGCATATTTTTAACCAGCTATCGTTTAATAGATGCTATTGAATGTCAATAAATATATATATATATGTATATATATTCTCTCTCAGTAAGATCATTAATATTGATTCAGATTTACAGATGAGGAGACTTTAGGTCAAAAACTTTCAGTAATTTCCCAAGACCACATAGTTCCAAGTAAGCAGGTACTTAGTGTCTTTTGCTCAGTGCTTTATCCTCTGAACTTATGAACCTCATGAACACATGGAATAGAGCCTTCACAATAAACTTTAAATAAGGATATAAGGACAAGATTAGAATCCCAAACTACTACCCTTTGTTACATGTTCTACATTATTAAAGTATGCTGCCTGATTTCTGTGAGGAACATTCAAGCAAAAGTAAGCAAACAAATACTCCTACATTATTGGCCCAATTCTGCGGCTAAGATTATATTCCAAAAATTACTGTAATCAGTTTCATGAATTAATGTAGTTAGTATGTTAAAATTTATTTGATACTTTGCATAGTCTGTGCATTTTCATCTGAATGTATCAAATCATATAACCTGTTTTCCTTTTTAGTTTTATCATCATAGTGCTTAACTTATGGATGAAGGTGGAAAAGACCTAATGCTGTTTCTGTTTTGTGCATTTGCTGTCCTTTATAGACACTTTGTGCTTTATGCACTCTGTAACTTTACTTCCTGTTCTTTCCCCTAATCCACATTCTTTCATGTTGTAGTATCCAACTGAACTACCACTTCTTCCTTTCTCTATAACCAGTGAACTATCCTTATATAGCCTTATGGGATTGTAATTATCTTATGAGAGGTTTACATTTGCTATCCTGAGATCTCTTATATTTTTGTCTCTTAATTTTATTAATATTACCAATTTATCTATTTTTTTCTTGTGTAAGTTTTATTTTTAAAGCCTATGAAGGCACTACATGTATTTTTCAAATATCTAACATGCCAAGACATTTACAGTTGGAAGTATTCCTAATTCCATTACCTAATGACTAATTTCCCTTTGAGATTTTTGAAAAATATTGTATTTAAAAATTGTATTGGTACATACTAATTATATCAAATAGTGGGTTAAATTGTGGTACAGACATGCATACATCTAACCTAGTTTCACGGTTTTGCTTCCTAGTGCCTCCTCTTGTCCTTCCATTTCCGTCCTATGATCTCCTTCTTCTACACTGATGGTCTTTTTTCTACTGTGAGGAGATGGCCTTTTTCCTTTTTTTCCCTCTTGCTGCCACTTTTGAGAGAAAACATATGATAATTGTCTTTCTGAGGCTGACTTGTTTAGTTTAACATGATATTTTCCAGTTCCATCCATTTTCCTACAAATGACATCATTTCATTCCTCTTCATTACAAAAAAATGTAATATATCACATAAATTTTATAAAGGACAAAAATCATGTGATCATCTCAATAGATGCAGAAGCCCCCTTCAAAATTCAACGCTCATTCATGATTAAAAACTCTGAAGAAACTAGAGATTAAAAGAATTTGCCTCAACATGATAAGGGCTATGTATGACAAACCTGTACTGAATAGGGGAAAGCTGGAAGTTTTTCTTCCAAAATCAGAAGCAAGGCAAAGATGTCTATTCTCACCACTCTTGTTCAATATAATACTTGAGTTTTTAGCCAGTGCAATGAGACAAGATAGAAAAAATAAAATGAGTTATCCCTTTTTGTAGATGATTTGATTCTATAAATAGAAGACCTTCAAAGCTCCACCAGAAGATTTCTATATCTGACAAATTTAGCAGTAAGAATACAAAATCAACATATAGAAATCATACTTTTTCTATATACCAATGATGAAAATACTAAAAGAAATGAGGAAAACGGTTCCATTCACAATAGTCTCAAAAAGAAAAGAAAGAAATACCCATGTAAATCTAACCTGAAAAATGAAATAGAAGGAACCAATTGAAGAAAGACCTCCCAATGTATCTTTTATGCCTTTCATCTAGATCTCCCTATAACCTCTAGATCTTTGAGGATATTTGCTTGGTATATTTTACAATTGCATGTCCATCATTAGCAATGGCAAATATGAACCATGTTTTACAATAATGTAGTGCATATTGTTGGGAGGTAAAGAAGTAATATTAAACCCACCTACTAAACCAACCTCCTGGAAGGAAACCAATGGAAGAAGACTAGACCATGGTCTAGAGATATCTAGGTAAAGGTACCAGCAACACAGTAATAAAGGTTATACAAGTATCAAACTAGAGCATAAGATGATGGAAACTAAGGAAGCAAACTAGTTACTAGAACTTTAATAAAACATTAGGTAGACTATGGATAAAAGTGACTTGATGCTGACCTGTGTGACATTGGTTGGAGTTACATGAATATCTGTTTCCTAAGGTAAGACTTTGTGGTGAGTGGTGATAATGGGAATTAAAGAAGAGAGTTAGACCCATCATGTAGGGGAAGTTACATGGCCACAAAAATTAAACTCCAAATATGGACAAGACATTTACAGAATAATAATCTTGGCAGAGCCTGGCATTGCATATTGAAGATTCTCAAATATTTGTGAATTGATTGCATGATATTCATCAAACATGTTATTTCTTAACATGCAAGATATTGATGTTGTCTAGTTTTCTATCTCATTTTTTTAATCATTCTTGTTTTGGGAGGAGGGTGCACTTACTTAATCACTAAACCGCATCCCTAGCCTGTTTTTTATTTACTTTTTGTTTTTTATTTTGAGACAATCTCACTAAGTTGCTTAGGGCCTCACTCAGTTTCTGAGGCTGGTTTTGAACTTGTGATCCTCCTACCTCAGCCTCCCATGTTGCTGAGATGATAGGCATGCACCACAGTGCCCAGCTAAGCATTTACTTTAATTTTTGCAATTGTTCAGAAGCATCCAACTCTTATAAACCAAAACTTTGTTTTATTTTTTTAATTTCTTTAAATGTGTATTTTTAAAAATCAGTACAATTGTAGTTGTATATAATGATGGAATTTTTATCACATATTCATTCTACACAATATAACAATATGATTTGGCCAACATTCCCCTCCAGACCCCACCTTCCTCCTCTCTCCTCTCATCCCCTGGTTCCTTGCCTCTCTTTTTAGGGTATATATTTATTCTGATATACCCAAGTATACTGACATAATTCTTTTTTCTCTTTATTTTTTTTAAGAGAGAAGGACACAGAGAGAGAGAGAGAGAGAGAGAGAGAGACAGAAAGAATAAATTTTTTAATTGAGTTTTTCACATGGTCTTCGTTGCTCTGACACTTAGTTGTGTATGTGGGTGCTAGGGTTTGAACCCATATACTGGCGCATGCCAAGAAGCTCTGTATCTGCTGAGCCACCACTCCAGCCCCAACATAATTCTTATACTTATGAAAAACATGGTTTTCTTTTTAAATATACATGCGAATGGTATATACAATGACATACTTATAAAAGCTTGGAGTGTACCTTGTTTTAACTCAGTTCCAGTGTTTTCCCTTCCCTTCCATTCCTCCCACCCCCTGTTCTTTGTAGATATACTTGACAATAAGATAAACATTAACATTTTTATAAAAGCATGCAGTATAACATTCTAATTCAGACCCCCCACCCCAAACTCTATTTCTCTTCCCTCTACTGGTCTTTCTCAAAAATTTCTTTTTAAAATGTTTTTGATGTTCTGACTCAGGTATGACCACAATAGTAGTGAGAGCTGATAAATGCCATCCTGTCTTTTCTGGACCTCATCTCTTCCATACTGATGCCACTGGAGTCCTTTTAATCTAGTGTTTAAGAAACCAAATTCAAATTATTTATATTGTAAACAATGATTGTTTAATCTCTTTGACCATTTTATTTTCCCCGTACAGGTAGAGTATTCCTTATCTGAATTGCTTGGAACCAGAAGTGTTCCAGATTTTGGAGTTTTTCAGATTTTAGAATATTTGTCCAGACTTTACCAATTGAGCATCCCTAATGCCAAAATCGTAAATGCCTCAAAATCTAAAAGTTTTTGAGCACTAATATTATTGATTATATATCAAGTATTTAAATTTTCTTTTTCTTTGTTAGTAAATAGCTAGCCCTCTTTCTGATTTATGCAAATATCTAGTTTTCACAGCTAGATGTAAAATACAATCCAGGTCTTAAACTTGTAGATTAGTAGAGTATAATTTTATTTTACTTGCTAAATAGTATAAATAGAATTGACTATGGGATTATTTAGCACATTTCTGATGCATTAGGAGCATAGCATGAGAGATCAAAGAACTTATTCTTTCATGTGGCAACTTTCCTTAACTATGAAATAATGTACTTGCTGGCATATACTATGGTTTATTAAGGGGATTGATTTGGTCTCAGCAATAAACATCATGTCAGACATGCCTGGCAGGAAAACCTGCTTAATATGTTTTGTAATAAGATGGAATTTTTTGTTCTTGAAAACATCTGCCAACTGAATTCAAGGGTGAAGACAGAAAATGTCATCAATTTAGTGGTAATCCTATAAATTTAGTTTCTTTCTGAGCAACACATATCAAGATACAAAAATTTCCCAGTGTTAATCACCACTGGTTATAGTACTTTGTAAAATGATGAAACAAAAACATTTTATTTTTATATAATGTGTTAATTAATTCATAATGAATTTTAATATTTCAACTGATAAAATTTTAACAAGCATCTTGCCAATGGATCATTTTTAAAGCATCTGTTTTTTTAATGTGTTGGTTTGAGAACTGAGTCAAATGGCTAAATATGTACATATATTCTTTAAAAAAACATATTTCCACCCCCATAATTACAAATCACCCCCCCCCCGCCTTTGGACCACCAGGGGCTGCTGCTGCTCATACTGGATTTTGTTTTCCTTAGACACTGAGTACCAGCATCAAGCTATCTCTTTGGTTTCTTTCTTTAATTTTTTAACCTTTAAAATATAAGTGGAAAAAGGCTTGGTAGCTTAATAATTAAAATAAAATTTATTATTGTAAATGTTTTCTGTATTCTAAGGCATTTGTATTTTTCCAAACCAACTTAAAAACCTGTTAATGATTCTCTCCCAATATGCAAGACTATGTGGAACAAATAGAAAGAAAACTGTTATAGACATTGAAGGCAGATTGTGTTAATAGCTATTTTTATTTTCTGTTTTAAGTGTATGAATAACATTCAGAATCATACCATAGCAGAAATATAGTGTGGAGATGAGATTAAAATTATGGTCTGTTAGACGTGAATTTGAATTCCACCTCTTCCATTTAATATACTATGACATAAGTTAACTTCCCTACTCCTCAGATTTAGACTGAAGAAAATGTAATGATGAAAATATATAAAACAAACACAGTATCAGGCATATAATCTTGAGGTCTTAGGACAAATAAGTAACATCTTTTCTCAAGTTGAGAATCAATTGAGAAAGAATCCAGTTCTTGAAGTCCACTGGTCTTATACCTTTAGTACCTTTCTGGGTTACTTTCCTTAATAACCACCAGTTCTAATTTCTGACACCAACTAAATGCCCAATAATTAATTCAACGTCTGACCTTACTTGGATTTAGTGTCAAACCACAAAAGTTAAAGGGTTCAGTCCTTCAGGACTGTCCTCACTGGGCCTGGAGAGGCTGTTCAATGGGTATAGCACTTGCCTGGCATTCACGAGTACGTGAGTTCAAACCCCAGCACCTCGTACACAACAAAGTCTCGGAGCAATGAAAGCCACTTGAAAACCTAAATAAAATTGATTCTCTCTTTCTCTCTCACTGCCCCCCCTTAAAAAAAGAAAAAGACTGTCCTCACTGAAGACACCTGTCACATATAAGTCCCATGCGGCTACCTTTCTCTCTCTCTGACTGGATATGGCATTGCCCCTAGCCCTCTCCACTGATTCAATGCAATAACTTGCTAGAATGACTAACAGACCTCAGGAAAGTACTTAGGTTTACTACTGTTTTATATTAAGGATACAACTAAGGAGTGAACACAGAGAAGAGTTGCATGGGATAAGGAATTTGGTTAGGGATATGCTGAGCTTCTGAACCCTCTGTGGGTGTGCTACTCTCCTAGCAGCACTTCAGTGTGTTTACTAACATTGCTCTTCACTTCATGGAGGTCAGTGGATGAGACTGAAATTTCTCCCCGGTAATCACATGTTCTTTCTGGTGACCAGCCACATCCTTTGGCTATTTAGGGACCTCATGCTAAGTAATTTTTTATTCTGATAAAAGGGGATCATTGTATCTATAAAAAAAACATGTCCCTAGAAATTTGTCAATTAATCTAGGTTATCCCGTTTATAAACTAAAACCTTAAACAGACCAATATTAAGCAAGAAGATTGAAGCAGCAATTAAAAGCCTTCCAAAGAGAAAATCCCAGGACCAGGTGGATTCTCAGCTGAGTTCTACCAGACCTTTAGAGAAGAATTAATGCCAGTCTTCCTCAAATTTTTTCCATGAAACAAAAAGGCTGGCAACACTGCCAAATTCATTCTGATACTAAAACCAGACAATGACACATCAAGGAAAGAAAACTTTAGACCAATATCACTGATGAACATAGATGCAAAAATCCTCAATAAAATATTGGCAAACCACATTCAGAAACACACTAAGAAGATAGTACACCATGATCGAGTGGGTTTCATCCTAGGGATGCAAGGTTGGTTCAATGTACACAAATCAATAAATGTATTCACCACAGAAATAGAGTTAGGGACCAGAATAATATGATCATCTCAATCAATGCAGAAAAGGCATTCAACAAAATCCTGAAGCCATTCTTGTTTAAAACAATGGAAAATTTTACACAGCAATTAGAAACAACGATATTGTACCCTTTGACGGTAAATGATGGCTATGGAAGAAATTATGCTGAGTAAAATCTGCATAACCCAGAGAACCAAGGGTCAAATGTCTTCACTCATCTGTGGAGGCTGGAACTAGACCCTGGCCATTGAGAACGGTGTGGTCTATTATCATATCTGTTAAATCCAGATAAGGTGTAATGTTATCCAACCTAATACATTTTTAGAGATTTTGTGGGAAGGGGAAGGGAGGGGATAAGGGTGGGTAATTGGGGCACTCTTGGGGGTAAATCTAATCTTCAGAATCTATATACATTTTATATTGTTAGAAACTTGAGTGTTTAAAAAATAAATTTCTCAATAAAAAAATGGAAAAACTAGGAATAAAAGGAACTTTCCTCAACATTATAAAAGCTATGTATGACAAACCCAATTACAACACTATTCTGAAAGAGGAAAACAAAGTATTTTCTCTAAAATCAGGAACTAGACAAGTATGTTGACTCTACCACTGCTATTCAAAATAGTCCTTGAAACTGTAGCCAGAGCAATCAAGAAAGAAAAAGGAAATTAAAGGGACACAATAGGAAAAGAAGTCAAATTATCTCTGTTGATGACATTGTTCTATATCTAGAGACCCAAAAAACTCTATCAGAAGGCTTCTAAAACTGATAAATTCAGCAAAGTGACAAGATACAATATCAACATAAATAAATCAATCACTTTTCTATACTCTAGTAATGACTCTGCTAGGAAAGAAACCAGGAAAACTATCCCATTCATAATAACCTCAAAAAATAAAATAATTGGGAATAAATATAACCAAGAAGGTGAAAGATCACTACATTGAAAACTATAGAACACTGAAAAAAGAAATGGAAAGAGATCTTAAAGATAGGAAGACCTCCAATGTTCTTGGATGGGCAGAATTAATAATCATCAAAATGGCCACACTACCCAAAACTACAGATTCAGTACAATTCCATCAAAATACAAAGGACATTCTTGACAGAACTTGAAAGAAAAACAGTCCTAAAATTCATTTGGAAGAATTAAAAATCCAGAATAGCCAAAGAAATACTGAGTAATAAGAAGAGTGCTGGAGGCATCACAATACCAGATCTCAAATTATACTACAGAGCTATAGTAACAAAAACAGCATGATATTGACACCAAAACAGACGTAAAGACCAATGGAACATAATAGAAGAAACAGAGACAAACTCACATAGAAACAGCTCATACTAGACAAAAGTGCCAAAAACACGTTTGAGAAAAGGTAACCTTTTTAAAATGCTGGAAAACTGGACATCCATATGTAGCAGAATAAAACTAGATACCCATTGCTTGCCCTGCACAAAAGTCCATTGAAAGTGGATAAAAAGCTTTGGGATTAGAACTGAAACTGAAGCTGCTAGAGGAAAGCAAGCTCAACATTCCAACATGTTAGTGTATGTGCCATTTTCCTTAATAAAACTCCTGAAGTGCAAGAAATAAAACCAAGAATCAGTAAGTGGGATACCATTAAATTAAAAAAACTTCAGCACAGCAAACAAAGAATGTGCAGAGAGAACTTACTGTATTGGTGAAGATCTTTGCCAGCTATTCCTCTGAGAGGGAATTAATACCCAGAATATACAAAGGACTTAAAAACTTAACATTCCCCAAAAGAAAATAAAAACCCAATCAATAAGTGGGCAAAAGAGCTAAACAGACATTTCTCAAAAATCAAGACTACAAATAATAATAATTATCAAGGATGTTTGGGGAAAGGTACAATCAAACATTGTTTGTTGGACTGAAAATTGGTGTAGCCACTCTGGAAAGCAGGGAGATTCTGGTTTAATAATAAATGCATATCATATTGTTACTTTCTATGCATTTGTGATTGTAGAATAACTCAGTTCCTTAATAAAATTTAAAAGTCTAGTAATGGAACCACCATGTGATCCAGTTGTCCCACCCCTTGGGATTTATACAAAAGATCTAAAATCATCTTACTTTAGTAATGCAAGCACATCAGTGCTTATAGCAGTGCAGTTTACAATAGCCAAGGTATCTTCCATGTTTTAAGAATTACGTCATTGTATATTCTACTGTCATGTATATCTAAAACGATCCTATAATTATGAAAAAATGCAACAAGAAAAATGCAAACAATAATAAATGCTGTCAAGGATGTGGGGGAAAAGAAAGTAGGATTTTCACTTAAAAGGGAAACCAAAGTCAAGCCTGAATACAAAAAACATAATTTTAAAAAATTTTACAGCATTATAAGAATCATGATTTTATTTCAGATCACCAGAAGTTAATCTTTGTTTTTCATGTTTCATGCTACCAAGGCCTAGTAAACCCAGTAGATTTTAAAACAATTATTTGTTAAATGAATGTTATATCCTTAACTGAACATATAAAGTGAAAGAGACAGACCTTTCCCTATATAAATTTACTCATTGATATTGACTACCATGAGATTGAAAGAACCGTTATACTATGTATATTACAACTAAAAGTATGATAAAACTCTGAAAATCAGTTCAGTGTGCCTTAAACTCAATTAACTGCCATTATTAAATGAAGCAAGCTTTCTTTGAGTTTTGTAAAATAAGGCAATATTAAAGGATTAAAAATAAAAGAGGGGACTGGAGCAGTGACTCAGCATTTATGGCACTTGCCTGGCATGCACAAGGATGTGGGTTCGAACCCCAGCACCATGTACACAACGAAGTGTCATAGTAACAAAAGCCTCATGAAAAACTAAGTAAAATTGATTCTCTCTTTCTCTTTTCTCTCTCACTGTCTCTCCCTCTCTTTAAAAAAAAATTAATAAAAGAACGGGATCTTTAACTGTAGAACAGAAATTATGATAAAGACCAGATCTCTGCACTTATGGATTTTGTTGGACATTGACCAATTTGTGTGTGGAGTGGGGGACTCTTTTATGAATATATTAGAATAAGAAGTTCAGAATCAATGAGATGTATATTATTTTCTTAATTCTGTTGCTTATCAGTTACAATTTTTGGCTAGCCATTACTTTCCTCTGTTTGAGTTTTTTCATTTTTAAATAGAAATAATCACCTCTATTAGACTTCTGTAAAGAATAAATGAAGTAAATTAAATGAAAACAACCAAGATGATACCTATGATTCAATCTAGTATATCCCCATTTTCTTTCTCTTCCCTTCCTACCCTTTTTCCTTAGAAAATACTGAGGAATTATGGCAGAATATATGTTGGTTTTTAATCAATGATTCTCAAAACATTTGGTCTCATAACCAATGGTGCTTAAAATAGCACATGCTTAAACATTATTACATGCTTAAAAGTAAAGGATTTTTATTTATATCGGTTTTATCTATTGATATTTATCATGAAAGAAATTAAAATTGAGAAAACTTTTAAATATTTATTTTAAAGTAATAATAGATCCTTCCTATGATGACAGATAACATCCTATGAGAAATAACTGTATTTTCCAAAACAATATATAGTGAGAAGTGTGATATTTTTTACGCTCTCTTTAATGTTTGGCTTAATAGGAGGCAGATGAATTCTTATATCTGTTTCTCCATTCACTCTCTTGTGATATGTTGTCTTTGTTGATGAACATGAAGAAAATTTGGCTTCAAATAGGTATGTGATTATAAAAGGAAGTACTGTCTTAATAGATTTTTCAGATAATGGTATATGTAATTATTTCAGTTAATGTTGTACACCTTTATTTTAGTTATAAAAACATTAGCTTCTATGTGCAACCCAAAACACATTCTATACTCTCATGAATATCCATTGGTCTGTCTTGTCTTTGAATGGATCTTTTACCCATGAATGATTTTTATAACAGCATGCTTGGTCGTTTGGAAAATATTGTTTCACTGAGTTATGCAGATTGTCTACATTTTGACATTTTATCATGTGGAATAAAAAAAATTCTTCTCTAGTATTATTACTACCACTCTCATCAGAAATGTTCTAAGAATTGAATAATTATCAAGTTTATCAAGTTTTACCAAAATTCTCACTTTATTAAGGAATTTCAGTTTTTATCATCAGCCACAAATACCATCAGCTGTTTTCCTGGGACTGTCAGCCTTACTTTGTTCATTTTCAAGAAAATATTTTCCAGCTACCCAAACTGTGAGTCCACACTTACCAGGCCAGTGGAATTTAAGGATATAGAATTTATTTTCTACTGCTCCACTTCTAACATTAAAAAGCCCCAGAGATCACGTTTTGGGTGTTACCAACTACATCTTTCATTCCCTTTTCCTTTCCTCTAAAATGGGTAACCTTTTGCTTCCTAAGAGAGCTCAAACACCATTAATACCATCAGAGAATGGACTATTTGTGCATATATATTTCAGTCAATTGAAAGTGGCTTATATTATCATCTTTTTCCATTGATCCTAACTTTGTATCACTTTTTATCATCTCTGAATTTTGTGTGCATCATAAAACTTAATGTTATATAATATTATTTGGCAACATTTGTTTTTTATTCATAGCACATAAAACAGTAGTGTGTCTTAGAATTGATGACATCTTAGATGGATGAAATATAGTAAAAGATAAGGCTGCCTAAAAGCCTAACTCTAAGATGACATAGTTCTTATCTGCCCCACCCCAGAGTTGTATAGTGTTTATACAAAGTATACCTATGGGCTGTCTCTGGCAGAGATGATGTAGAGGTGCATATTATTTTCCTACAGTGTACTGCATATTTGTCTCCACAAATTGTATAAATATCACTTGACTATTGTTTAATAAGTAGTGGTCCCTACTATTTATGCATCATTATAATTTTTAATGTTGTTTTATTTGCCAAAGCAGATTGAGAGAAGGATCCCATTCCCTCCACTACTAGATATATTATTAAAAATATGTAGATAACTGGCTGGCAAATCTAGGAAGCAATGATTAAATGATTGTATTAAATGGAGATATTATCCCCTAAGTGTCCTAATTATTTGTATAATGTCTTCTCCTTCTAAATTTTCTTTTGTCACTTTCAAGATACCAGAAATAACTGTTAGTATGATAAACATGCAGTATTAATTATACATTGCATTCTGTTAATACACCTTCATTTATTTTGTACTGTGCCCCAAGTGCTACATATTAAAGGTAATAGATGAGAGGAGAATAACGTAATTTCTACTGGAAACACATGACATTGGCTAGAATAACATATCGAGATATGAAATGTAGGGGCTAGAGCGGTGCCTCTGCGATTGCAGTGCTCCCCTGGCAAACACAGCAACGCGGGTTCGAACCCCAGTACCACATTCTCAACAAAGTGACAACAAAATTGGTGCAACAAAGGCCACATGGAAAACTAAATAAAGGTGATTATGTTGATTATTTCTCTCTCTCACTGTCCCTTTCTCTTTAAAAAAAGATATGAAATGTATCTTTAAACTGACAAAAGTATCCTGTTTAGTAACCATGTTGGAATGGAACTTGACACATTTCAGTTCAGTTTGAGTACTATTTGCAAAATGTCTTTCTAGTTCTCTGTAGAAAGATTTGAAAAGTCAGAATCCCTCTTCTCCAGGGGCTCACAATATAGTAGAAAGGCTGAAATAGTCACAGACAACTCTATTATTAGATAGATTCTGGTAAGTAGTTTGAGGAAGTTTATATCTTATGTGGTAGGATATGAGAAAGAGCAATTATATTTTTTGTTGAGCAACTAAAAGGTCCTGTTAATGTATTGGTAGTAAAAGGCACATACTTAGAGATTGAATTATAGAACATGCAGAATTGTAAAATTTCAGAATTGCTTCATATATTTTCATTACTACATGCAGTTTACTATACTGAGAACCTCACATTTTGTGGAAACTGTTTATATAAATTATTTTGCATAATGTTATATACCATGATTTTTTTTGGTATTATAAACCACTTCAAAATTTGGCATCTAAAAGGAATTAATTTGGTGGATGTTTTTGACACATTCTGAAACTGTAATATTTTAATTTCCAATGATATGGGTAGCATTTATTCATGATGCTTCAGATTGTTTTACCCCCTACTTTTAGCTCAAGTGAAGTTAATCAAACATATAAAGAACGTTTTAGAACTTCTAGAACTGTATAATGTCCCTTAATGAATTTGTTCCTTCTTTTGCTTCCATTTCTACCAAATGATCTATGTATTTTCACTTAATAGCACTTATTATTTACAAGAAATAATATAATTCAATAATAATTGCACCTAACCTTTAATAAAGATTCATAAAACATTTTATTTACATTTTTTCCTTTAGGAAATGTAACATAAAGCTGATGGTTAGCAGTTTTCATTAAAGCCAGTCTTTTTCTAGTGTTTTCACATTTTCCTAATTGTTAATATTATTGTTAGTTCTTTCTTGTGTGGGTTTAAACAGTTATTTTTGGCAAAAGATCTAACTAAGCAGCTTTCTTCAAAAAGGATTAAAATAATGAACAAATTAATCTTCATGGGTGTCTGTGAAGGTCCTGCTCTGTTGCAAATGATTGTTAACAGTTGGATTGTCTTACATAACATAGTTTAAGTAGGAGAGGTTTTTTTAAAGAGGTTTCATTCTAATACTTAAATAGCTGTGCTTATGCACATTCACATACCTTCCTTCTTCACCCTCCTCTTCCCTCATGACCCCAACTTTAGATTTTACTAGAAAAGCTTTCAAATAAATTATTTCATGAATGGGAATACTGCAGGGTTCTTTATGATACAGATTCTGAATTAATCATCTGTTTCTACCAGCAGCACCTGTTGGATGAATAAATGAATTAAATGACTATGCTTTGAGTCTGAGGTTTATTTAGACAATGGCCAAAAGACAACTGCCCTCTCAATCTTGTTTTCTGGATCTCTCCCCTTCATTCTGACCTCCTTGCTATTCTTAGAACATTCCAGGGATGTTCCTACTTTTCAGCCTTTGTATTTTGTCTCCAGTTATATCCATGGAAACTTTCTGAACTCCTTTAGGTATGTTCTTCAGTGTGCCACAGGTGATTAGCACAGTGCTTGATATAAAGTATGCACCAAGTAAATATTTGGTGATTGAATTTATAGGCTGAAATGTACTGCTTTTGTTTGTATTTCCATATATTGATAGAGACTGTCTTAATAATTATTCCATCTGATACCTTTTCTTGGGAGCTTACTATGTGCCAGATACTTGGCTAAGTACTTTGTATATGTATCTAATTTTATCTTCAATCAGTCTACTCTTTTCACTATATTGGGAATTATATATATATATATGTTGTATACTTAACTGAATATTCATCCTATGCTAGTCATGTTTGTATCTACAACGTCTGGCACTTGGTGGGCACACAAAATATTTGTTAAATAAAGAAGTGATTTTTTTTTATTTTGACAAGTATGGCAAACTGACATTTTCTAGGAAAGTCCACAAATGAAACCTAGTAATACTTCTTTAAGACTATAAAAAAGTAAAACTGAAAATATTTTAAAATTTTGAACAAATTAAAATGTATTTAAATATTAAGGAATATGTCCCATTTCTTTTCATAAATAATCTTAAATGATACTAAATCATGTTGATACTTTAACAGCAGTGGGAAAAATTATTCAGCTTTTTGATCTGAATATGTCAAAGTTTTGAAAGATTGATATATGTAAAGGACCTTAAAATAGTTATTTTGAGATATTTGGAATGAAATATTCTTTTCCTAATAGTCAAGTAAACACTTAAAAGTGGAATGTTATAAAGAAGTATCTAATATTTTGGACATTTTACAAGATTCTGTTAAAATTCTAAAGCATTCTTTCTTCAGAAATTACTTGTCCTATATCTAATACCTAGCCTAAATGTCCTTTTCTTTGTTAAAACTTTTCCTGACCCTCTCTTCCTTCCTACCCATTTGATAGTGTAAAAACGAACATGTGCACAGGGATGTACATATACACACCCCCAAATATCCACAGCCTCTTTTTTGCCACTTTGCATTTTCCATTTAGCATAATTTTAGCACTGACAAATTGAGGAACTAATTGAGATTGTATATTTACTCCAAAATAGGTATCTATTCATTTAAAACAGAAGCTTATACTGTATTCATCTTCTACTTCTTTGGACCTGAATAAAAGTCTGTTTAACAAAGTTTTCTGTGCTAGAAGTGTCATTGACTCTCACTGGAGTCTCTGGTCCATTTTTGTTCTTAAGGGAATAAGTTCCAATTGTGGTAGGTTAAACAGATTTTCTAGGTCAAGCAGATAAGGACTTCCAGGGAACTTAGTGCTGGCACTAGAGGTGAAAATATCATTCAGTCATTAGACATTATCACTAAAATCTGGTATTTATGTACTAATTGGCAAGGAATATGGGAGTTGATCTGTAGCTCACTAGTAAATCACTTGCCTTGAATGTGTGAGGCTCTGGATTTGACACTAAAAAAAAAAAAATGGAATGTGTAAATACTAGCTCCAGCACTTGAACAATCATAGAATTTAAATGGTTATCCATTTGTAAATATGCTTTGGTATAAATACACTGAATAGATTTCATTATATATAAATTTAAAATTAGGGAAGCAATCAATTATTCAAAAAAATTTTTAAACAGAGAGGTATAGTGAAAGAGAGAATCAACTTTATTTAGTTTTTCATGTGACTTTCGTTGCCCTGACACTTTGTTGTGTACATGATGCTGGGGTTCAAACCTGTGTCCTTGTGCATGCCAGGCAAGCACTATAACCACTCAATTTTAAGATTAATTATATTGGCAACAATGTAATTAGTTCTGAGATGGCTTTACTCAGATGTTCTAATAACTTTAGTTCCAGATTCTTTATCTCTGCATAGACTATACATGATCAAAAGAGTATGTGTGTTTCTAAATTAGAAAATTTTAGAATTACATTACAAATACACTAATTTAGGGAATACCCATAGTTTTGTTTTGTGTTGACTTATGTATATTATTAGTAGATTAAATAGACTTAAATGGTCTGAATTTTGATTGGGAATATGGGAGTAATACTAGAAGAAGCTGAAATTGGGTATGTGACTAAATATATCATCAACACTAAACAGTAGCCTCTGAACATAGTCTCATGATTTATATTCTGTGGCCAGAAACAGTCTGTGTTAAACTCAACCAAAACTATTCGTCATAAGTTTATGGTTCAATTGCTAGCTTGCTAACCAAGTGGTTTTTCAGGGAGTTTATTTTTATTGCTCTTTCAACCAATAAGATTTTAGACCATGAAATATTTATTCAACAGCAGTGTGATTAGGCACTGGAATGTTGTGAATCAAGTAACACATGACCCTTTCCACAGAAATGCTATCATAACATGGTAGGCACACTGATGGTGGAATACGAGATTTTTGATAGTACTTGGGTTGGCAGCACAAATGGGACATAATCCAGTTTGGCGAGAATGGGGTAGGATGAAAGTGAAAGATTCAGGGAACATTTACTGGAAGAAGTACAAGTTGAAATGTACCTTAAATAAGTAGAAGAGCTTAACAAAGATAGTAGAAGTTAAGGAAAGGAACTGCAGTACTGCCTTCTTATCTGTGGTTTCACTTTCTCTGGTTTCAGTTTCCTTTGGACAACTTCTTCTGAAAATATTAAGTAAAAAATTAAAATTCTTTTTATTTTTATCACTTCCGAGTACCTCCCTGCTTAATTTTTCATCCTAGGCAATTGGAAGAGATGGTGGATTCTAAATGTAGTTAGTGTATCAAGTTCAAAATATAGTGTTAAAATGACCAATGGGTAGGGTATGCTAATTGATTAGATGAAGGTTAAAGATAAGAAAGTAATACAAAAAGTCTCTCAGGGCCTTTCTGCTCTACTGAATATGAGACTTAAGAAGTTTATTTAGCAGGCCTGAGATAGCTGCCCTTAGAAAAAGCATGCTACAATGTTGGCATTTGGATGGCAGCTGGGAACTTGGATTTCAGGAGGGTTCACACCAACCTAACTGCTAAGAGTTAGCTCACTGGGCCTACACTGTTTATGTAAGCAATATGGTCTGTGCTGAACATCTGCTTTCCTCATGCAAGTCTGATCTTGGTTAAAGCTAGGTAGAGCATGCTATGAGACAAGCCACCAATAAAAAGCCCCATCATTTCACAAGTGCTGTTACAATTTGTTGCTGGAGGATTTAAGCATATCTTGTATGAGTCTACTAGACAAGTCTTAAAAGCTTTTGCCTAGTTTCATCTGAGTTTGCCTAGGGGTCTTTTTTTCCCTTGGCTAATGTTATTTGGATATTTTGTTATAATAAATCATAGCTGTGAGTACCTCTAAGTAACAGTAAAAATTTTTGAAACACATGTAATGTTAAGGTGTGTTGATGTTCATATCTTCATGAGAACTGAAATTTCATCCAATGAAATTACTATAATGACCATTGAGAAATATACTTTATTACATACCTTTTGAGCTCAATTTTATTCCTGTGTAAAATGAATAGGAAAACAAAACAGTTGATTTCTAAATTCTGTGATTTCATGAAATAATAAAATAATTTTTATTTAGATATTCATTTTTTTATTTTTAAAATGAGCTACTTTACTAATAAAGGTTTTAATAAAGGAAAAAGAATATCAGATTCCAATTTATCAGTTATTGTGATCTGTCTTTGAAATATAAATGTGCTTTATTAGGATCATCTGACAAAATGAGTGAATTCCATTTTGCCATTAGTGTTAATCTTTCAGTGCTAGAGAACATACTTTTGGAGGAAAAAAAACTTTAGGACTAAGAATCCCTGTTATTTAATCACAAATAATATTAATATAACATGTACTAAAATAATGTAGAAAATTTTTCTTGTAAACATTGGATATTTAAATTATTTAAATGGAAAATTTGCTAGCAGTGGAAAGGAGCCTTCACAACAAATATCTGGAGGAAACATTCTTTCCACTTAAATACTGTTTAGTGCATAGTTCTGAAAAATAAACGTTCATATTAACTCCAAATATTAAATGTATACGACTTTAATCTTGCTCAGTCTAATATTTAACACATATGCAAATAATCATCATTAGACGTTGTTCCAGAAAAGAGCCGTAATTTTTATTTGTAGACCATGGTGGTCACAAGTTTGATGATAAGTCCCAGGAAGATATCACCAAGTTCCTTGAATATAGACAAAGAATATAAAATCTTAACTGTTCAGTGTTGAGTCCACAGAGCAGCAGACTTTGTGACATTCTCTAAATATGAGAAACAAGCTTCTCTGGCTCTCAGGTGACCATGGGTCTTCCACTGCTACCACCAATGATTGTGCTAAGGATTCCTTCAGATATTCGAGAGAATCGCTTACTCCCCATTCCAAACACACACACACATATAACCACACACTACCCATATTTTTCTCAAAATCCTTTTGGCCCCTCCTGACTGGACTGCAAGCTCTAGTTATACGTCCTCCTGCTCTCCTGATACAAATTATTGGTAAATATCTCTGGCCTTTTCCTCCTCGTATGATGTGAATTGGAAAAACTGAAGGTGAATTTTCCAGGCATTCCCATGTTTTAGGCCTACATTCTATTTTTACAACTAGAAAGAGCTATTTGTTCTTTAGATGTGTGTGTGTGTATGTATGTATACACACATACGCACAGGCATTAAACATATATATGTATACATACATTAAAATGACTGTAAGACTAACTTAAGATCATGGGGTCCGAAGTAAGATCCCAGTAGCTATCTTGTGTTGTGCAAATGACTTAAATGACTCAAGGATCACTTAATCTGAAAAAAAAAAAAAAAAAGAGCAACTACTACCATCATGAGGATTAAATGAATTGGAGCATATTAAGTATTTAACAATATCAAATACAGAGAAAGCTCTTAAAAACAATAGACAGCTACTGTTATCACTGTTTTCATGGGTTTAGGATTTCTTAAAAATCTCATGCTTTTCATGTTCTTGTCCTTTGGGTTGGCCTAGTTTTTACCTATTATTTTTTAGTCCTTTATGAAGTTCACATAAACTTTAAAATAGCTAAGGGATATATGTAGATTTATAGCAATAGGAAGAAAAATCAACAATAAAAATTTTGTACCTTTTCCATATTCATCTAATAAAAATAATTGTACCTTTGGGATAAAAATTTGCATATGTCATTCACTGTTAAACATATTATCAAACCTATTACTAGATTCACCAAGGTATTATATTTCTCAAGTAGAAGATGAGTTGTTCTTTTCAGTTCTGTTCAAATGCAGATTTATAAAAATTTATGTGATTAGGAATTATTATTTGTAATTGATTTTATAAAGTTAATAAAGTTTTAAACAGAACACATTCATAAAATAGAAGATATTATGTATCATTTGCATGTGTATAAATATTATACCTGAGATTTACATTTTAAATATATTTAATATTTCTTTATAGCATACTATTTCTAAACGTTTAATTTTCATACAATATGATAATAATGATCCTATAATCTCATGTTGATGAACTCAGTAGAAAAACTTATTCTTTAAATTCTTTATTTTTCTGTTAATTAAGGATAATTTTGTTTTAAATTTAATTTTCAAGTTACATATTCCTTTGTTTAATCAACTCTTCTGTTCAAATTATCTGTGGAAATTTTTTTTCAATTATTATTTTTGGTATCTTCTCCCAAGAACCCCAAGGTGTGGGCTGTGCTTTTAGAGGTAGGACATGCTCCCAATCTTCCAGTTAGGTCAACCACAAAAATTAAGATATGATAGAAGGTCAGTGTAAGAAAATCATATCAAAACAACTACTCACCATGTCATTACGAAAGCCTGCTGTAACAAATGTGTTTCTGTTTTAACTTAGGACAATTAATTGTTAAAAGTAATTTAATCTGACAGAGGCAGGGTGTTGAAAGGCTCCTGGAGATGTCATAAAAGTGACCTTTCTGCCCATGTGCTGCCAAAAGCCATTTTTAACAAGGAGCTAAGGAAACACTGCAACTTCTTTTGTACTTTGTTAATTAGTTATTGATTTGAAACAATGCACTTCCAAATACTGTTAGGTGAGTTAGATGCCAGCAAGGTCACTATGTGACAGTCTGCTTCTGACAGTCTTTATAGCATATGAGAATTCTTTGAAGCCTTTCGTTCTAAAGACTTATCCTAAAATTGAGGTTGCCTGGTTGACTAAAATGACTGTATTTTTTTTAATCATTCATGTTTTCAGTTTAAAATATTTTATATATTAATAATATGATGCTTAGTCACATTTTATTATATGACATATTTCTAATCTTCAGCATCCTTATTTATAGATTTAATTCAAATAAGTATGTATTCTATAAGGTAGAAGTTCTAGAATTTATTTATTGGGTGTAGTATTCCACATTTAAATTTGGATATTTAATTTTAGTTTCCATTATTTTTAAACAGAGGTTAAAGTAAGTATCTTATAATTCTTTTAAGGAAGTCTTAAGACTGTTTTAAATTACATTTCTGAACAAAGCATATAAGTGCAAGTTAAAACTGCAGGTCCTTGTGAAAGCTGACTTGCAAGACCCTGTGGAAAATAGAAAAAAATAGTAGGGTGAGCAAGTAATCACAGGAGTTAAAATTAAGATTTTTCAACTCAGAACTCCTGAATTTTAATACTGAATTGCACTAATGAACTATTTGACCTTGAACCAGCTACTCAGCCTCTCTGTGCCTTATCCATGCTGTAAGAACAATAATAGCTAGCACCTGCCTCATAGTATTCTTGTAAAATTTCAATGAATTAATATATGTAAAATGCTTGATCTGAAGCAGGTAAGGAGTAACTACCTAATGAATGTTAGCTGCTATTAGTACTATAATAATTAATAGTAAGATACATATAGATAGTCCTTGCCCTTAATTTTGTATTAAAAAATTTTTATTGAAAAATTATGTAATATTCTCAACAGGTGATAGTTATTTTCTGATTTTCTTCTCATTTTTCTTATTTGGTGTAAATTAGACTATGTTTGCTGTATGTGGGAAATGTTTAAACCATGCTGGAACAGTTCTCTATGTTTGCATTTTCTTTTGGACAATAAAGGCAACATTTTGGTGTGCCCTTGCTCTAAAATCAGAATTGCTAATAAAATATGCCAATTTGTTATTTTACTAACATGTATTAAGTTTTTCAGTTTAATTATTTAGATGGTGAGAAATTTAGGTTTTCAGTAGATAAAATGTTTTCTTAGAATAGAAACATTCTAAAATGCATGATATTTATTAAAAGATTTGCACTGTACTAGGATAAAAACTTGAAAGTTTTTAAGGTAAATTATTTCAGTAAACATAGTTCTATAGAAATATACAAACTCATGAAAAAGCTTTGTGTGCTAAGCACTGGTTTTATTAAACAATTGCTTAGTATCTCTCTTAAGAAAATGCAAATCAAGGTACTGTTATTTATAACTATTAATTTAAAAATTAATTTATAAAAATTTGAAGGAGCTAAATGTAGGTATTTTAAATATTCCTGAATATAAAGATTCTTGTCATACAGTATGGTATGACTGTGAGAAAGTAGTTTGGTGATACTTATTAAAATTAAAAATGCATGAACCTTTCACCTCAGCATTCTTACTTCTAGAAATCTGACCCATTGAAGTAAAATCACTTTTAATTTAAATTTGTTAGCAACAATTTAAAATTATCAATTACTAACCAAAATTCAGTATTCAGATATGAAATTATTTAAAGTGGAATACATTTCAATAATGAATTCTAGAATTGCTACCTTGTCTTCATTTTCGAAGTCTAATATACTAACATTTCAATTGTCAAAATTTGTTTGACAAAGAAGAGTAGGAGAGAAAACCTACAAAATAGAAAAATCTTTGCCGGCCACTCCTCCAACATGGAGTTGCCACCCAGATTATATAAAGAACTCAAAAATCTTAACACCAAAACCCCCAAATAACCCAATCAATTAATAGACAAAAGAACTAGAAAGACATTTCTCAAAAGAAGAAATGCAATTAAACAATAAATATACAAAAATGTTTAACATCTTTGGCAATTAGGGAAATGCAAATAAAAACTACAGTGAGATTTTTATCTCACCCATTAGATTGGCAATCATCAAGAGTAGAAATAACAATAAATGCTGGCAAAGATTAGGGGGGAAAGGTATACTCATACATTGTTGATGGGACTGCAAATTAGTCTAACCACTCTGGGAAGAAATATGAAGATTGTTTAAAAGATTAGGAATGGAAATACCATGTTACTCAGCTATCCCACTCCTTGGTATTTATCTAAAGGACCTGAAATCAGCATACTAGAGTGGTACAAGCACATCAGCACAATTCACAATAACCAATTTATGGAACCATCTCAGGTGCCATTCAATAGATGAATGATAAAGAAAATGTGGTATATATACAATGGAGTAATACTGAGTCCTAAAGAAGAATGAAATTATTTGCCAGACTCAGAAAGCCAAGAGTTAAATGTTTTATCTCATATGTGGAAGTTAGAGAAATAAAATAAATGAGAGGAATTTTAAAAAGGGATCTCAGGACAAAAAGAGACCTATAGAGTAGAGGTAGAGTAGAGGAAAGATATTGAGATGGAGGGAGAAGGGGAGGGCATTGGAAAGTACTAGAAACAAAATCCACCAAATTATGCTATTTCCCTGTATGAATACATGACAATGAATCCTGATATATATGTGTATATATGTATTATGTATGTAATTATAATATAATAATTAAAATGGCAGTTATAATATTTGAAGGGTATTTAGTGGAGTAGAGTAATGGTGTTGGGGGGACGAGGGGAATGTAAAATGAGGTATTGGGGAATGATATTGATCAAATTATGTTAAGTATATGTACAAGTATGGAATATTGATTTCTACTATTATGTATAATTATGCATGAATAAAAATTTGACTAAACCGGGCTTTACTATAATACATAAATTATTATGTGTTTGTACCAATATTATACTTTCATAAGTTTATTTTCAAGGTGTTTGTTTAAGAAGTTGGTTTATGGGGCTGGAGCAGTGGCTCAGCAGTTACAGCACTTGCCTGGCATGCGGGAGGACACAGGTTCGAACCCCAGCACCAGGTACATATTCAAAGAGTTGGAGCAACAAAAGCCACATGAAAAACTAAAAAAATTGATTTTTTTCCTCTCTCTCACTGTCCATCTTTCTTAAAAAAAAATATAGTTGATTTATGAGAAAGTAACTAATTATTGCAAGTGTATAAATAATTACACTTTGTGATACATCCTGAAAGGAATTAAATACTATGTGCTGTTTGCCAGGCTTCTTTTTGTGCATCTGTCCAGCCTCCCTGTAGGATAATAACTCTACTTTTCTTTATTCCCAAAGCTTTGCTTCATTTTGTCAGAAATATGTAAATTTTAGAGCTCACCAAGGTTAACTTGCCATGTACAAATGCTGAACCTGAGCATCTAAGAGGGTAAGTAAAAGACTCAAAAGTCATAAAGCAAGGAAAGATGGTAATAACAAAAGTTGTCTATGTGTGTTAAAATATTTTGTCTGACAGTTATAAATGATCTTCCTTTACTTTTAATCTTGTTTAACTCTTTTTTTAAAAGTTTGCTTATTTCCTTTTACCCAGAGTAATCATAGTTCATTGATTAACATGTATCTTAAAAAGCAAGAATGACAAATTATAAGCATTAATATTTGGATCGCTGATGCCTAACAGTAATTTTCCTGACTACAAAAAGCCACAGCTTTCCAGGGCACTGCTCCCCTGAAGATTGCCTGCCTTGCTCCACCCACTATATTTCTGTAAAATGTACTATGCAATGCCTTACTTCCTTAAGTAGAACTTACTGAAAATGTTTAACTCTTTCTTAATGACTCAGCCTCAGTATTATATTTTCTTTAAAAAAAGAAAAAGAAAGAAAAGAAAGATGGACAGTGAGAGAGAGAGAAGCAATTTTTTATTTAGTTTTTCATGTGACCTTCTTTGCTCTGACACTTTGTTGTGTACCTGGTGCAGGAGTTTGAACCTGCATACTCGCACATTCCAGGCAAGTGCCGTAGCCACACTGGAGCCACCACTCCAGTCCCAGTATTATATTTTCTATATCATATTTATAACTTTAGATTTGGCTATAGATAAACATATTTACATATATTTACATATTTACATATATTTATAGTAAACATATTTACTGTTTTAGCTTTTTTGCTGCTATGACTAAAAGTCCTGACAAGAACAATTTTAGGAGGAAAAGTATTTTGGGGGGCTTAGTCCATTTGAAGGCTGGCTCCATTCCATAGGACTGAGCATCATGGCAGAAGAATGTGGTGAAGCATCACCTCACATGATGATCAGGAGGCAGAGAGAGAGAGGAAAGACGCCACTCACCGGATTCAAAATATATACCCTACAGGCACACCCCCAATGACCCACCTCCTTCACACACACTCTACCAGCCTCCAGTTACCACCCAATTAATCCTAATAGGGATGGCTCTCTTTAAAAGACTAGGAAGGGAAATACCATGTGACTCAGCTATCATTGGTATTTATCTAAAGGACCTGAAATCAGCATACTACAGTGGTACAAGCACATCAGCATAATTCACAATAGCCAATTTATGGAACCATCTCAGGTGCCATTCAACAGATGAATGATAAAGAAAATGTGGTATATATACACAATGGAGTAATACTGAGTCCTAAAGAAGAATGAAATTGTTATTTGCCAAACTCAGAAACTCAAGAGTTAAGGATCCCATAACCCAATCATTTCATCTCTTAGCCTTTTTGCAGTCTCACATACTGAGCTTTCGGGGAACACCTTTAATCCAAACCATAACATTTAGCTTCTGACTATACCACTTAGTCTAGAGAATGTTCTAGATACGTTGTCAGGGATAGTTACATATCTTCATTTTGCTGTAATAATACTAATTACCTTTAATGTTATAATCTTTAAACCTTACCCACTTGCCTGCACACATGCACCTACACACACACACACACACAGGGGGATTTAAGATATTTCTTTTGCTTGTTATTCAATTGTAGTTTTCATTTAATGACAGTAAATAAGCGATCAACCAACTGGCCTTGGTGAGTGGGATGCACACGTACCTGTAGAGCTGTGGATAGCCTGTATCCTTGCCACTATGGCTTCTCTTTTCATGCATTCATGGAGCCTGCACTAAGGTAGGCAATACAGAATTCAACTGATGTCACATGGCTGAGTCATTACGGATTTTTACTGCCTCTTCTGTGGTGGATACTCTTTGGTGAGTGTTACCATATAATACAAAGATCTTCATGTAGTATGAGTTCATTGCTTTTTTCAAACTTCTGAGAGCAATCATAGCAGAGTTTTAGCACTATATCACAGGGTTCTTGCTAGGTCATTGTAGGCGGAACAGTGACCTTCAAAACACCCACATCATAATTCCTGGGATCTGTTTGTACATTACTGTATATATATTCCTGAATAATATGTTTAATTTGAAATTCTGAGCTGCAGGCACAGACCTAGTTGTGTAATGAAAGGAAAATATTTCTGCTATTATATGAAAACTCTCAGTAGAAGGTATTCTGGATCATTATCTGACATCAGCTTCCATGATCATTTTTACAAGAGACCCCTTGTAGGGAAAGCTGTGGACAACAGGGTCTTGAAACCATGGCTTTCTGTAGTTTGAGCGTCTGGCAGGGGAAATCAACAGAAAGATAGCTAGAAGAATTATGCTGCTTTGTATTTTCTATTTCTAAGTGTCCCATGCTCCTCCTCTAGCTCCTAGTTTAATGAAAACACAACACTTTCATATTAAGTGTCCTCAGCTGATATAGCAACAGAGCATGAATGATAAATAAGAATCTAAGCATGTGGTTAGGAAAAGCCAAATGTAAATACAATACTGGTCAGACTCATTAGGTTATTATGTCTTAACATAACTTTGCAGTAATAGTGGGGGTCTTGGTCAAGACAGCCTTTGATCTTTTATTGTACTTTTTATTTTGGAGGGGAGTGCCAGGAATGGACCCCACTGGTGCTTAACCACTAAGCCACTTTTAAATTTGAGACAAGGTCTTGCTCAGTTGCTTAGGTCCTCGATAAATTGATGAGGCTGGCCTCAGACTTGTGATCCTCCTGTCTCACCGTCACAAGTTGTTAGTTGCTATTACAGTCATATATAGCCATGCCCAATAGCCTTTGGTGTTTTGAATCACACTACAACCACTTGGTCTGTTTGCCCACTGCACTTCCTGTGTAACTGTCATCTTGGCATTTTCCTTTAGCATTCCTCTGAAGATATTTTTGTCACACTTGTGTTATTTCTCCTATTTCTTATAATTTATGTCTTCTTTTTCATTTTTTATTTTTATTTTATTTTTTGATTTTTTTGTTTATTTTATTTTTTGATTATTTTATTTTTATTTGTTCAACATAGTCTTACAGATTGAAGGGAATCTTTGTTTCACATTCATGAACATTGAGGATATTGACAAAGTAAGTTAAGGCTGATGCTAGTCCATGGTCTCTCCCCTGTGACTATTCCCTTGTTCCCAGCTGCATTGATAACCCCCGTATTCCCTCCATCCAGCTGCATTTATATCCCTTCTAATCCCTCCCTCCACTCCCTGTCCACCTCCCTATTCCCCTCAGTGTCATAATTTTGGTCCCCCCTGCTTATGTAAAAATATTATCTATATTGAGGTTATTATTTGGCTTAGCTAACCTTCAATCTGACTTAGATTGCATTCTAGCTTCCACATATGAAAGAAAACATTTGGCCCTTGAGTATCTGAGTTTGGGATATTTCACCCAGCATGATTGTTTTCCATCTCCATCCATTTGACTGCAAATGCCATGATATCATTCTAAAAGCAGAGTAGAACTCCATTGTATATGTGAACCACAGTTTTTTAATCCACTCATCAAGCAGGGTATCTTAAGTTGATTCCATAGTGTAGCTATAGTAAATTGAGCTGCTATAAACATTGATGTAGCTGTGTCTCTATAGTATGTGGATTCTAACTCTTTTGGGAAAATACACAGGAGTGGAATAGCTAGGTCATAAGGTGGTTCCACATTGCATTACAGAGTGGCTGTACAAATTTCCAGTACCACCAACAGTGTGATAGTGTTCGTTTCTGTCCACAACACCTCCAGCATCTGTAATGTTCGTTTCTGTCCACAACACCTCCAGCATCTGTTATTGATCGTATTCTTCATTTTTACCACTCTGACTGGAGTGATGTAGAACCTCAGTGAAGTTTTGATTTGCATTTCTATGATTACTGGTGATATAGAACATTTTCTCATACAGTTATACGCTTCTTGGACTTCCTCCATTGAGAAGTTTCTTTTTAGTTCCCTAGCCCATTTATTTATTGGATTATTTGTGTTTTTGGTGTTCAGTTTTTTGAATTCTTTGTATATTCTGGATATTAGCCCTCTGTCCGAGGTGTAGCAGGCAAAGATTTTCTCCCATTCTGTAGATTCTCTCTTGACACTCTTGACTAATTCTTTAGCTATGCACAGAAGCTTTTTAGATTAATGGTATCCCACATTTTTATTCTTGGCCTTAATTCCTGCGCTATGGGAGTCTTGTTGAGGAAGGTGGTGCCTATGTGATGTTGTGGAGTGTTGATCCTATTTTTTCTTGTAGCAATTATATAGTTGCTGGTTTGATTTCAATTTCTTTGATCCATTTTGGTTTGATTCTTGTGCAGGGTGAGAGATAAGGATCTAATTTCAGTTATCTACATATAGCTATCCAGTTCATCTAGCACCATTTGTTGAACAGGCTGTTGTTCTTCCACAGTATGTTTTTACCCCCTTTGTCAAATATCAGATGGTTAAAGATTTGAAGGTTTGTCTCAATATCTTATATTGTGTTCCATTGGTCTTCATGTCTGTTTTGATACCAATATCATGCTGTTTTTGTTACTGTAGCCCTAGAGTAGCCCTATAGTCAGGTATGTGATACCTCCTGTTTCCTCTTTCTTGCTTAGTATTGTTTTGGCTATTCTAGGTCTTCTGTAATTCCAAATGAATTTAAGAATTGCTTTTTCTATATCCGTGAAGAATATCATTGGTATCTTGATGGGAATTGCATTGAATCTATATAGGACTTTTGGCAGAATGGCCATTTTAATTATACTGAAATAACATTTTATAGTTATTTCTTTAGAAGAAAGTAATGAAATACAAATTTTATTACTTTGTGTGTTTATCTTATACATATATCTGATGATATTTTACCTGAATATAGAATTATAAGTTGAATATAATTTTCCTTTTGAATTTTGAGGATATGTCTTTATAATATTCTTGCTTCCTCTGTTGCTATTGAGAAGCTCAAAATTGTTCTGAATGCAATTTTTTTTCTTTTTCTTTTTTTCCTTGAAGCATGTGGAATCTTCTTTCTATTCATGGGTTCTAAATGCCACATGTCTTTTTTATATATAAGTCTAGTTTCATCTTTTATATTGGGTAGTTGGTCAGCTTTTCCTTCTAGTAGCTAATGTTCTAGAAAATTATACTGTTGATGATTTCCTACCTTTTGTTTTGTCTTTGTAGAACTCTGGGTTTTTATTTTTCTTTATTGATAAATGAATGATAATGAATCTTCTGATGCTTTACTGTTCTTTTCTGCATTTCCTATCTTCTTGCTCCTAGATGTTTTAACCTAATCATCTGACCCATCTATTGAATTTATAATTTTTGCTATTTTGCTTTTAATTTGTAATAGCTTTTTTATTCTCCAACTATTTCTTTTTAATAGTACCCTTGTTTTAGCATGTAGCATTATTTCTGAAGACAATTATAATACTGTTTTAAAAAGTTTTCTCTTCCTGCAAAATTTCAGTTTCTTTCAAGTGCCTTTTCTATTTGTTCTAGTTTTTTTATTTTGTTTTTATTGGTTCTTGTATTTATTGTTTTTATATGTCTTATATGTTTGTCAGTCTATTCTTATTTATCAGTGAGGATTAAAAGGGTGCCTGGAATCTCTAAGCAAGTGGATGGGACTTATGTTTGAGTTTCAAAATGGATGATCTCTCGGTAGTCTATTTATTGGAATCTTTTTCTCATGCTTACTCCCGTGCATCTGTATCTCTAGAACTTCTATTTAGTCTGGTTTGGTTTCCCCAAGAAGGATTTTGTTCTTCTGCCTGAAGACTGAATCTGACAGCCTACAGCCTGGAAGTTTAGAAGGAATGAAGACTGAGGTGGATGGGGTAGGGTCAGTCACTAAATTTTACATTTAATATGCATTTTGGGGTGCCAGGAATATGGTTCTGACAGCATGTGTGTTTAGCATGAATGAGGCCCTGAGCTCAATCCCCAGTTATGTGTGCACATGCACACATGTGCACACACACACATACACGCACACTGATATAACCTCTTACTCTCTTTTTTTTATTCTAAAACTGATGCCAAGTGTTTCTGATTTCCCCATTTCAAAAATTTTCTTGTTAAGATGTGAAAGATATTTGTTAAACTACATGTAAGAGGGTAAAATAACTGCTTCTTAAACATGTAAGAGGGTAAAATAACTGCTTTTTATTTTAGCATGTGCATCCCACTCTTCTTCTATTCCAGCGGTATGGAATCCCTAACCCTATGCTTTGGACGATTCTGAAAATGAAGTTTGTTCTCAGCTTTCCCTCTGCCAATTTGAGATTAGAATTTCTCAGATCTGCTAAATCAATTTCTACTTGTCTGTCTGATATATCTGTCTTCCAAAATGTTGCCCTTTTTTCCTTTCTTTTCTCCCAGTCCTTGTGGATTTATGTCTTTGTTTTAAAAAAAAAAGTATTTATTAGGCTCACGGAGATAATGCAATCACACAGACGTGTTTAATCTGGAAGTGAATTGTAAGTATTTAGAACAAGGGTTGGCAAACTTTTTCTTATAAGGCCATATAGTAACTAATTTAGACTTCCAGGCCATTCTGACTACTGCAACTACTCAACTCCACTGTCAGTCTATGATGAAAACATCTATGGTTAAGTGTATATAACTGTACAACAGGCAGCCAGCTTTCTGGCCATGGTTTAGAAAAAAGATTTGCCTCCATTGTTTGGTTTGGTTTGGTTTGGTTTTGGGTTTTGGGTTTTTTGATAGCTTTATTAATATATTACTTATATACTGTAAGTTATGTTAATCTTGAGTACACAATTAGATGTGTTTGATAAATTTATGCCCTGTGTAACCATCTACCATAGTTATGAAGTTATGATTTAAAAAAAAATTCCATCACCTTAAAAAGTTTTCTCTGTGACCTTTATAGCCAGTTCCTTCATCTCATGTCCTAATGCTGCTGACTACTGATTTGTATTCTAACACTATTCCCAGCTCCTCTAGAATTTTTATCAATTGAATCATGCTATATGTAGTCTTTTATGGCTAGCTTTTTTCACTTATCCTTATTCTTTGTTGTAGTTATATAAAACTGCAAAAAATTAATAATAATTTTCTAGTTAGGTTCATTTTCTCTCTTATAAGGTAGCAGAAACGATTTAAGGGAGAGAAGGATGCATTAGGTCTTACAGAAAATAAACTCCTTCATTTCACAGTGAAGGTATATGTTCACATAAACCTGATGGACAGTATTTGATATCTGCATACCCAACATTTTTGTGCCTTTGTCTTATGAACCCTTTGTTTTTTGGCTCATCACTATAAAGTGAAGTAATGCTGTCTATACCTCATAGAAGGATATTAAATGTGTTTTCATATCATAAACTGTATTAAGTAATTTACAAAATTACAGTTTTAAAGTCAGAGTACTTGGGTGAGTTCTGGCTCTGCCTATTGACCAATATTTTTGTGTACATTTCCTAATCCTTCTTTATTTTTCTGATTATGAGAGATAATAGAGTATGGAACTCATGGGATTAAATGAGTTAACATTTGCAGTGTATTTAGATTAGTGCCTGCCACAGTGTGTGGTCTGGATGCATTTTCTGTTAATGTATTATGCTTGCATTATAGATTGCCCTAAAAGGGGAAAGCTTAAATTTTATTAATGTGAATGAAATCATCAGTGTTTACTTTTGGGAAATGCTGAAGTGTACAGTAGAGCACTGTTTTGGAATCTAAGAATCCAGTCATCTCTATCTGCCTTCCATGCAGGTCACACCTTAGTTTATGGCACTATTGCCCAATCACAAAGCATTTGATACCACATCTGTAAATGATGGGTTTAATTTTTTTGTTTATCCACTCACTTTTAAAACTAATTCTTTTAAGTTAGTTGTGGTTTAAATTTTATATTTAAACAGATTAAAAGGCAATGTTTTATATGAACCCAATGTCACAGCCATTTGTTAACAACTCTTTAACACACATAATTTTAGAGAATAGGTAGTGTAACATTTGTAGCATAGAAGTTCAGATACTTGAAACAGACTAGCTTACAATCCAGAAAGCCTAACCGTCTCCATAAAATGGACACTTAAAACATTTATGTTTTAAATTTATTGTAAAGATTAAATGAGAGAAACCTTATGGTCAGCTCAGGTGGATGGTGTTCTAGGTCATAGATGGTGATAGCTTGAACTAGGGTAGTAAGAGAGAGGGGGGAAGAGGGAGACATCATGGTTACATAAGATTTTTGGCTTGAACAAGTGGTTGGGTGGAGGTACCAGTTAAGATAGGAAAGACTCAGGGAAAAACAAGAATAATAAAGTATGTACCAAGGAGAGGGATAACTGGGTCAATTGGTGGATTCAGTCCAAGTTTTTTGAGGAATTTTCAAACTACTTTCCAGAGTGGTTGTACCTGTTTGTAGTCACACCAACGATGTATAAGTGTACCCTTTTACCCACATCCCCACCAGCATTTGTTATTAGTATTCTTAATTATTGCCTTTTTAACTGGGGTGAGGTGAAATCTCATTGTAATTTTAATTTGCATTTCTCTAATTGCTTAGAGATGTTGAGCATTTTTTCATGTATTTGTTGACATTTCTATTTTTCATTTGAGAAGTGTCTCTAGTTTTTTTTTTTTGCCCATTTATTGATTGGGTTGGGTTTTTTTTTTTTTTTTTTTTTTTTTTTTTTTTTTTTTTTTTTTTTTTTTTTTTTTTTTTTTTTTGGGTGTTAAGTTTTTAAGTTTTTGTATATCCTGTATCTGGATTTTCATGCCCTCTGTGATATTTTTTTCCCCCATTCTCTAGGTTCTGTCTTCATGCTCTTGTTTCCTTTGCTCTGTGAGGAAGCTTTTTTTATTTGACAATATTCCATTTATTGATTTTTCCTTTTACTTCTTGCTTTGGAGGTCTTGTTTAGGAAGTCTGTTCCTGAGCCATTGTGTTGTGTTGGAGTGTTGGGCCTACCTTTTCTTCTAGTAGATGCAGGGTTTCTGTTCTAATTCCTAGGTCTTTGATCCACTTTGAGTTGAGTTTTATGCAGGGTGAAAGATAGAGATTGAGATTTATTTTATTACATATGGATTTCCATAGTGAATCTCATCAACATACAATTCAATGAGTCACTAAAAAAAGAGGGGGGAAAGTCATTTAGTAAACAACAGAAAGACTAGTAGAGGGAAGAAAAAGAAGAAGGAGTGTGGGGATACTGGGGACTGAATTAGAATAAGCTATACTGCATGCCTTTACAAAAATGTAAATGTTTAATCCTATTGTCATATATATCTAAAAAGAGCAAGGGGTGATAGGAAGGGAGAAGGGGAAACATTGGAAGGGAGTTAAAACAAGGTACACTCCAAGCATTTATAAGTATGACGCTGTATATATTATTGTCATGTAGATTAAAAAATGTTCTTCAGAGGTGTAAAATTATGTCACTATACTTGGGTATTTTAGGAAAAACATATGACCCAGAAAAGAGGCAATGGATCAGAGGATGATACATGTTAAGGGGTGGGTGATATTGACCAAATTGTATTGCTCTATTTTGTGCATCTGTGAATATGTGACAATAAATCCTGTCATTATGTACAACTGTAATGTATCAACAAAAAATATAAATAAGAAAAAAGAATAGCAAGAAGTTGGAAATTCAATTAGATTTTATTTTTTGTTCTTATGAAATTTGAAATATCTGCTAAATTGTAGTATTTTGATATGGTTCATAATACTGATCTTTTGTCAATTATATTCATTATAAATGTCTTCTGTGCATAATCAGTTATAATTTATTAATGTAGCCATATTGACCAGTAGCATGGTCTTGAATCTGTTTTCAAGATTGATTACTGTCAATAATATCATGACCTCTAAAAGGTAGGGGAAAATTGATAATTTCAAGGTATCTCTAGCTTGGAGATTCTTTTGAGTATTTTTACTATGTTTAAGATTGGATGTTATAAAATTGCCATTTTTTAAATTTTTTAAATAAAAATTTTTGTATCTTTATGTGGTTCAATTTAATATTTAAAGAGAAAATATTGGTCCTTTATTTTTTTAATATGTTTTCATTATATGCATACCATGCCATTAGTTTTATGCATCCATACATCCCTAGTGCCTTAAGTTGTTAAATACAAGTACAATTTATAAAAGTTCACACATTTAAAACAGGCCAAAATGAAGATACATTTTAACCAAAATTATTCAGTTGAGTAGAATAAATTATATACAATTTGAAATTATAAAATATGTTTTACATGTTACTACATTTATTAAATGTTTTATTCCGTATTAATGCATGGTTTTACTGTTAATGTATGAAGACATTAAGCAACAGAATTATCTAAAAGTTTGAAGCTTAAAACTAATGTGTGTCTTTCTGGATTAAGGTTGTATAGTATTTTGTGTTGCATTTCTTCTGGAAAAATACCATACTGGCCAGTTGCTAAAATGATAAATTTTCTTTCATCTTATACCTGTGGATTTGTTGCATACAAAATAGTGTCTTACATTTTTCCATTCTCTAAAATCCATCCGAATCAAACATCTGCCTTCCACTTAGCTTTTATTGAGTCATAATTTGCCTAATGGAAAGTCTTAGGTTTTAAGAAGAAATAACATTGATTTGTAAATTTGTTATAAAACAAATATATGTTTTATATTAGTATTCTTTTTCCAGCTTTTATCTCCAATGTAAATAGCAAATCAGGCACAGTACTAAATGCAGTTGCTAGGAGGTGGAGTGTGTGTTTATATATGTTTGTGGGTGTATGTGTGTGTTCATATAAACACATATATATATATTTATGTTGGGTGGCATGCATTTTTTTTTATTTTGTTGGGATTATGTTTTTGGGTTTTTTTTATTTTGTTCGGATTATGTTTTATGGGGTCTCACTATTTTGCCCAGACTGGTCTCAAACTCCTGGGCTCAAGTAATCCTCCTGCCTTAACTTCCCAGTTTCAAGTAGCTGGGACTGTAAGCATGCTCCACCATGCCAGGCTTTTATTTGTATACATATTTATATTTGACATATACATGTAACATAATGGAAATTAGTGATGTAATTATGTACTAGTTTAAAGTGAAAGATGTTGTTTGTTCATGTAGAAAATTTGTGTTAATAGATATGCTTACCAGTGTAATCACAGATTTATATGTTATCTTTATTTTTTACTTTAAAATTTGACATTTTAAAATCTTTAAATTCATTAGATTTTCAGTTAAGTCAATTTTAAGTTCAAAGTACATATCATAGGAGTACTCATTTTATGTCTTTGTAGCAACAGGTTAGCTGAAGAAAAATCTGCCAAATTTGGCAATGGTTCAGAAAATATGTGAACCTGTCACAGCAAGCAGTCTCAAAGGGCAAAATGCATTACAGGAGCTAATTAACCTTAGAAAATAATTACACAAATATGCAAATGTTGTTTAGATAATTCCATGTGTTATCAGCTCAGGTAGTCCATCATAAATGCAGACCTTGCAATGCCTAGGTAGTAGAATCTGGCATAGTTGATAAGACTTTGGTTACTGAATCACTTTTGTTTGGCATTTAACGAGTAATGGTGGCAAGAGTACACCAGGAAATTCAACCTGTACTCTGAATACAGCAGAATTCCACAGTGTAATACCCTATGAATTCTGCTACCGGCAGACGCTAATTAATGGATTACTTCTTGTTTTTTCTTGTAGTTCTTTCATTTGCATATTCTCAAATCATCCAGCTTGAATCAAGTTACTCAATACAAAATTCACTATACTTTGAAATTCATGAAGAAACCTGTATAGTCAATTTAGTCTGTTTACATTTCTGTAATTGAATCATATTAGAAAGTCCTTCCTATTGAAATCTGTTTAATGTCACAGTAACACTGATGATAATATATACACTTTGAATAATGGTTTATAAATATATAATGATTGTACACACAGTGTGGGCTCTGGGTTGGAATGCCACAAATTTATCTTGGTATAAGCTTCACTTCATTTATAAAATTGAGACTCTAGTTGGTAATATTTATGATGTAATATTTCAGAATCATATATTTTAATTTACTGTTAATTAATGTCCATTCATAAGTGAAGAATTTTTTAAATCCTAAAATGATGAGAATCTATCTTTCAAATAATATAAATAGTTAAAAGCCTCAATTTTGTGAAAGCCTTTGGGAGCAAAAAAATAAGAAAGCCAAATTGTTTATAGCTAAGGTTTATCTCCTTTATTGCCTTTTTTCTTAAATAATATTTAAATAAAGCTATCTATTAAAACTATATGTTACTAAAACTTCAAAAATGTAGTTTATGTATCATTATTAACCTTCTTTTGATGATTCAGGATCACTGCTGTTCCTGTCTGTCTTTGTGCTTTAAGTACAGTACTGCCCTTACATTGCTCAGCGATAATACTTGTAGTCTCAAACTGTATGTGCTCTTTGAATTTTTTATAATTCCTCTGTTTCTTCGGTTACTGTCGTTTTCAGCTGTCATTTCTTACTCTTTTTTTTTTTTTTTAAGAGAGAGGGACAGTGAGAGAGACAGAGAAAGAGAGAAACAACTTTCTTTAGTTTTTCATGTGGCCTTCATTGCTCCAACACTTAGTTGTGTACATGGTGCTGGGATTTGAACCGGGGTCCTCCTGCTTGCCAGGCAAGCGCCAAAACCGCTGAGCCACCACTCCAGCCCTCTTCTTACTCTTAAACCTATTTGAAACAACCCTTCTAATTTTCCCTTTGCAAATGTGCAATGAGCTCAAACCAGATATTAGAGTTTTTTAGATATGCAGGTATAAAGCCCTTGTACAGATGCTAACTCTAAGGAGTCATCAATAATTGGAGTAGTATTTCCTAACTTTTTGTTTATGTTTATATTTATATCATCAAAAGCTTTACTTTATAGAAATAGAGTAGTTAAAAAAGTATAAAGAAGTAAAAAATAAAAATATTCATAATCCTACCATCCATACGCTGCCTAGCTACTTTTGATAAGTTTTATTTCCTTGTTTTGAAATGTCTTTTTTAAAATTATCTTATATAGTGAAAATTATACTGCATATAAAATCAGATGAGCTGCATGGAGTATATTTTAAATTAGATTAGGTAAATACTGTTTCCTTAGGCAGAAAAACTATAGTTTATTTAAATACTTTTCCACTGTTGATTATTAAAACTCCATTCAAATTTCTGTTGCTATAAATGAGAAGTAATGAATATCTTTGAGCATCAGTCTTTCATCATATTTCAGATTAGTAGAATCATTTTCTGGTTTAAGTACTCCTTTGTCTTGGTTTTTTAAAATGTACTCCATAATATTTTGTCCACATTTTTATTATCCACATTTTTATTGTCAGTAGAACTAACATTGTTAATTGTTCAGTGCCTGTAGCATGCTCTTTGTATTTAGTTTGAATCCAAAACATAATCTGTCTTCAAGTTACTTACATTCAAAAGGAAGAAAAAAATGACGTGACAGTTGAAAAATAAATGAGATAAAGGAAAAAAAGCAGTGAAATAGTATAGGATTCAATTTAAGCAGGTAACCTTAAACAAGCATATTTTGTAGTAGTTTTAAACATGATGTGATACTAACACGTAGATCAATTTTAGACTTTCTATATATTTCTTATAAGATTTTGTGAATCAGTAGTTAAACCCTTATCACTTCTGCATGAGATTTTAACTTTCAGTTAATTTGATATTTCCCAGGAAGGCTGATAAAGCGGTGGGGGTTTTTTGTGTTTTTTTGTTTTGTTTTAAACAAAAGAGAGGGATAGTGAGAGAGAGAAAGAATCAATTTTTATTTAGTTTTTCATGTGGCTTTCATTGCTCTGACACTTCCTGTGTACATGGTGCTGGGTTTCAAAATCATGTCCTCATGCATGCCAGGCAAGCGCCGCAACCACTGAGCCAATCTCTAAAGTGGTGTTTTAAATTGGGTTTCCCATTTATTAATTGGGTTGTTTTGTGTTTTTGTAGTTGAGGTTTTTGAGGATTTTGTAGATTCTGGTTATGAGGCCCCTGTCCGAGGAATCATATCCTATGATTCTCTCCATTTCTGTAGGAAACCTCTTGACTCTTTTGATTGTTTGCTTGGCAGTACAAAAGCTTTTTAGCTTTGTGGCATCCCATTCACTGACTTTTGACTTTACTTCCTTCACTTTAGGAGACATGTTGAGAAAGCCTTTGCCTACTCCCAAATGCTAAAGTGTTGGACCTAATTTGTCTTCCATTGGTTGCAAGGTAGCTGGTTTAAGTCCTAGCTCCTTGATCCATTTTGATTTGATTCTCGTGCAAGGAGAAAGATATGGGTCTAATTTCAACTTTCTGCAAGTGGCTGTCCAGTTTGTCCAGTACCATTTGTTGAAGAGGCTGTCTCTCCTCCATGTAATATTTTATCCCCCTTTGTCAAAAATCAGATGTTTAAAGATTTGAGGGTTTGTTTCGGGGTCTTCTATTCCGTTGGTCTTCTTTCCTATCTTGATACCAGTACCATGCTGTCTTTGTTACTATAGCTCTGTAATATAGTTTTAAATCTGGTATGGCAAAACCGCCTGTTTTGTCTTTCTTGCTTAGTAGAGTTTTGGCAATTCTAGGTTTCTTATTGTTCCAAATGAATTTGAGAATTGCTTTTTCTATGTCTGTAAAAAATGACATAGGTATCTTTATAGGGATAGCATTAAATCTATATAAAGCTTTCGGTAGAATGGCCGTTTTTATTATATTAATTCTATATTAATAAATGGGCAAAGAGCTAAGTAGAAACTTCTCAACAGAGGACATTGATCAAACCAATGAATACTTGAGAAAGTGCTCTAAATCAGTAGTAATCAGAGAAATGCAAATGAAAACTACATTAAGATATCACCTCACACCAGTCAGAATGGCAAAAAAATGAAGAAAATAAACAATAATAGATGCTGGAGGGGCTCTGGAGAGATAGGTACACTAGCACACTGTTGGTGGAGCTTGCAGACTGGTACAGTCCCTCTGGAAAGCAGTGTGGAGAATCCTCAAAAAACTAGGGATGAGACCACCATATGATCCTGCTATTCCTCTTCTGGGTATTTTTCCAGGGGATTTAGAATCAGCACATTATAGTGACACAGCAATATCTATGTTCATAGCAGCTCAATTTACTATTGCTAGATTGTGGAAACAACCCAGATGTCCCTCACTGGATGAATGGATCCAAAAGCTGTGATACATATATACCATGGAGTTTCATTCAGCAATTAGAAACAATGATATTGCAGCTTTTGAAGCTAAATGTATGGCTATGGAAGAAATTATGCTGAGTAAAATCAGCATAACCCAGAGAACCAAGGGTCAAATGTCTTCACTCATCTGTGGAGGCTGGAACTAGACCCTGGTCATTGAGAAAGGTGGTCTATTATCATTTGTTAAATCCAGAAAAGGTGTAAATGTTACCCAACCTAATACAGTTTTAGAGATGTTGTGGGAAGGGGAAGGGAGGGATAAGGGTAGGTAATTGGGAGGGGCACTCTTGGGGGTAACTCTAATCTTCAGACTCTATATACATTTTATATTATCTTGTGAAAAACTTGTTTGGTTGTTTAAAAAATAAATTTCTCCATAAAAATAAAAAAACTCAATGTAGCTCTTCTGTATTATTTTGAATGCACAATAAATATCTTATTTCTTATATGTATGTAAGCATATAATTTAATCATTGATTACTATGATAGTAACCAGAAATAGCAATATATGATATTTGTTTTCTTTGTAGGAAAATGGTTCTCCTGAAGAACATGCAGTCTATGTTTGGGACCATTTCATAGCCCAATCTGCTGCTGAGAATGTATTTTTTGTTGCTCACAGCTATGGAGGACTTGCTTTTGTTGAACTGGTAAGTACACATTTAATTGTATTTTTAATATCCAATCTCCTTACAGTTTTACTCCCTCCATTCCCTTTTTCTTTTCTTTTTAAGGGATTTCATTAAACTAAACCAATTTTATTTAGTTTTTCATGTGGCTTTCATTGCTTCTACACTTCACTGTTTATGTGGTGCTGGGTTCGAACCCATTTTCTTGCACATGCCAGGCAAGAACCATAAAGGCTGAGCCACTGCTCTAGCCCCTTTCCCTTTTTCTTGATATTTTTACTTTTACTTATTATGTAAAGAATATTTTAAGTAAATAACTTTGTGATGTTTATAGAGTATGCTAGTTTATTTTAAGATGCCAGAGCTTTCAGTGCTAACCAGAAAGCTCTTTGCCTATTTTTAAATTTCTATATTGTAGTCCCAGTTTTTATAATTTCATATTTTTATAATTTCCTGTTTTGTGATTACACCATTAAAGCTTATATTTTCTGTAAAATGCACAAAATTGGTAATATTTTTAAAAATTTTCACTGACTTTTTATTTTTATTACTTAGTACTTGATACTTGATCAGAATTTATATAATTAGTACTAAAGCTATGAGAAAGCTTCCATTAATCTGCTTCTAACTAGAATGCAGTGCTTGGCCATAAAAATTCATGCATTTCAAAATAATTTGACTCTTGGAGTTTATGTGTAAAATTGTGTATGCATGATAGAAAAAGCTACCAAAATTTCTTAATTCTGTCTTTATTTGAACCCAGGTCCTCGTGCATGCCAAGCAAGCACTCCAACCGCTGAACCACCATTCCAGCCCAGTAGCACAATTTTATGCCAGTGTGGCAATTGTGAATCAGTACTAAAAATACACTAATAAAGAATTTGTGCCTCCATGCTATACCCCCTTATTCACAAGAAGGTACCATCACTATAATAAAATGATTAGTATGATAAAAGTGAATCCAAATTTGGGGGGGGGGATGCTGGGGACAGATATTGACCAAATTACATTGTTATATTGTGTGCATATTTATGAATATGTAACAACAAATCCCATTATTATGCACAACTATAATGCACCTATGAAAATGTGGGAAAAAAGTGAATTTGATGATTTTAAATCTAAATAGATTGAAGTGCACATGAAAAGCAGGCACAATGGTACTGGAGTGGTTGCTTATCTGTCACAGTGCTTACCTGGCATGGGGTTCAAATCGTAGCACTACATACACAACAAAGTGTGGGAGCAATGAAAGCCACATAAAAAAACTGAATAAAATTGATGATTCTTTTTCTCTCTCATTGTCCCTCTCTTGATTTATACATACACACACACACACACACACATACACACACATATACACATATATAAATAAAAGCAGGTACAATGTCAATTGTATAATTTTTATCTTTCTAAACTTTGGTGGGTATTACTGTATGTCATTTGAAACTAAATATATTTCCATGGCCTTTTCAAATGCCTTCTGCCTATGTCTGTCTTATATGATTTAGATATAAAACTGATGATGACTCCTGACACCTGAGACTACTCCAGCTGACCTAAATTTACAAATGCTTATGTTATTTTAAGACCTATGAATAAATTAAATCATTTATTTCTTAAATTGATTTCAGTTTTGGGGGATTATTTTCAAGTACTTTTGCTCTGCTAAATTTATTTATTCATATATAACAAATAACTTAAGTTAGCTCTTTAACACATTAATGTGGTATACTTTTAGAAATATGATAGTTATTTTTCAAATAATTCCTTTCAACCTCTACAGATTTATAACTCCACAGATATACGGATAGATCAGTTTTTCTTTGTAAGCCATTAAATTACTTAAAACGAATGTTCTTTCTTGACTTGTAGAGTGACTTAAAATGTCTACAAATCTGAAACGTTGATAAAATTTTAGATTTCTGTGAGATGTAAATTCCTTTTTCTACCTTCAGTTTATAAACCGAATTTGAAATTTCACTATATTTTTTACCATTTTAAAAATCAACTTAAGATGCCGGAGTTGACAGATGACCAGTATGTCAGTCCTGTTTTGCCTGTCCTTGTCACACACTGGTGGATATTTCTCCACTTTTGTTCCACTTTAATATAAAGCACACAGATGTTTCAGAACAAGACTTGACTTCTGACCTTGAGGGTATTAGGGTCAGGGTCCTCAGGGCCTGTGAAATTATCACAAGCTGAGCTAAAGTTTTTCTCCATCACAGGAAGTAACCAGTAAGTAAGAAGTTAAAAAGGAGCTTTGTCAGAGAGACAAGATGGTCTCAGTAAGGGTCAGCTTCTGTAGTCTGCTATCTCTGCAGGGGGCACATGCATGGGAGGAGGAATATAATATAACCACTGGCACATCACATATCTGTCAGGCAACACCAGGGCTGAGAAGTCTATTTAATGTAATATACTGTGTTTAGGTTTTAAAATGTGAATGGCAGTTATCTCAATTTCATATATATGCTACTTTTTATGAAATAACTAATTACGGTATGTAATAAAGGTATACAGTTGATGGCAACTGAGGAGTGCTTCCTAATCCTAATAAAATGGATTCTTCCAAGTAAATAACATTGTATACTGATGAGTTTTACTTTAATTTCTTTCTTTCTTTTTCAAAAGGCTTTTAAAGCATTGGTAAAGAAAACAAATATTTTGCTTTCACCTAAAACTAAATAATATCCTTTTATATTCTAACTATTATTCTAAGGGAAAATGCCATGATGTTTAAAATATTGACAAATATTCATTCTCTCTGTAATTCTCAATACGAGTATAATATATGAAATTGTTTTATATGGGTTCAAAATTTTAACATAACTTTATAAGAAAATGAACTGTGAAGATTAATATGTAAATCACCAAAAATTATTATTTTTAATCTCAATCATGCATTATCTACATCATACATCAAAGTCTTTGGATTACAGTAAGTTTAAGTTTTTTCTTTTAGATTTTTCAGTGCTAGGGATCAAACTCAGGGCCTTGTGCATGCTAGGCAAGTGCTCTACCACTGAGCTACAATCCCTGCCCCTGAATTTTTTAAATTGTCTTAAAATTTTACTACTGAATTAAAAAAAGCCTGTGTGTTCATTCGTTCTCTCTCTCTCTCTCTCTCTCTCTCTCGGAATACTCCTAGTTTGTAGCATTATGCAAACATCATGCATAGAAATCATTTTCTATCACTGTTATATAGAAGTTTACTCTCCTTTTGCCATGCTGGGGATCAGACTCAGGGCTTTACACATGGTAAGAAGGCATTCTGCCTTTGAACTGAACCTTCGGTTGTTTTTTTGTTGTTGTTGTTTTGTTTTGTTCTTTTAATTTTATTTTGAGACAGGGTCTTTGAATTGCCCAGATTGGCCTGTAAGTTGTGATCCTCCTGCCTCATCCTCCTCAATAGCTGTGATTACTGGCATGAGTCATTGCACCTAACTCACATTCTTCTTTAGGTCATAAATGACAAGAAATTTATTTTAAATGTGACAAGTACAGCTGTACCAATAAATGCAATTACTTTTAGTACTTATTGTCTGAATAACAGGTACCAGTGAGGACTCTGGATGAAATGTATTTTGCCATTCACTAAATGAAAACTATGTATAATTATTGGTTAAAATTAAATATGCTGTTAATAGATATCTGAAGATAAATTACTTTTAAATTTATGATAAAATTTTATAGATTTTATATTATGCTAGTTTTTTAAATAAGAACTGAGAATATTGATTATTTCCTATCTTAAAATGTTAAAAAAACCAGTTATAGTCAAAGACTTATTTTCAAAACCAGTACTCATTTTATGGTAGTAAATCTTAGGATGTGACCAGGTCTAATCTCATGAAAACAATGTACAGTTCATGAGAAAAAATTATATTGAAAACTTGCCTTTCTCTGCTTTTTCTTTCATCATATAGTAGCAATTCACATTTCCAGTTTACTAAACTATCTTCGATTCTAGTAAAAATAGATATTGATGAGTGCTCTTATATCTCTAGCATTCAGTCATTAAAAGTGAAAGTTTTTTTATTAATTGATAATGGATATTAAACACTTATCTTTTCCATATATTTAAAGTATTGCCAATATTGAAAGATACAGTTTTTAAACCATCATTTATACAGTCTATAATTTCTATCTTAGAAAATTTATTTTATACCTGATAGAATTAGTAATCATAATTAGAATGTACCTACCAGATTCATTTGAAAGACATTTACAAATAACGGAGCTTACTTTTGTCTCATTAGTTAAAACTTCAGACTCATTTTTTTAAATTGACAGTGATTTTAAAACAATGTAATATTTGATTTTTTTTCTCCAGCCACTCTGTTAAAGTGATTCATTGCTTCTATTATTAGCCATTTCAGAGTGCATTGTTTTCTAAAACTTGCAATGTTTTTCCAAGTGATGATTAGTTTGGCAAAATGAAATAACCTTAAATTTTTCTTTTATTTGAAAATGAACTGGCTTTCCTTGTCAGTATTCATTTAGCAAATCTCAACTCACCTTACCTTCCCTGTTTGCAGAGCTCAGTAAACCAATTTGCATTCAGATTTCATTCCTTAAGTAAGAGTGCTCATGTTTTTATAAAACATTAAATATTTCATTAATACATTTTATTAGTTTATTGAATACTCTCAACTAATTTTAAAAATCAGTATCTTTCTTATAATCTGTATTTCCTTTTCCTTGTTGTTAGTGGTGTGTTCACAACCACCATTAAAACATCACTTAGAAATGTGTGAAAACAGCTCCTTTTGAAAGAGTGTCTCTACTCACTTTTGATTTTGGTTTCTCCATGCTTGTCAGCACTTGATTGGCACCTCACTTGCATGTAAATTAAGGAATGTAGGGAACTCTATTTTCCTGCCATTGTTCCATGCTGGGCTCCCTGGCCTCCAGGCAGCCTAAGCTGCCCTTGAGCAGCTGATAGAGGACTAGTTTTTGGACATAGTTGTGTGAGGACACTGAACCTCAGTCTACTTTCAGTAGATCTTTTTAAATTCCCTGGAGCATGATTTAAATTCACACTGAATAAAAGATAGAATAGAAATAAAATCTTTAATTTTTACCTTTGGGACATCAGCTAACTATGACCTTAAAGAAGTATCATTATATTTTGCTGACAAAGATCAAAGTAAGTTGAATATTTGTAGGATGTCTACTTAATATGATAAATGAAAATAACTAAAAGTTGGACTGCTGGGAATTAAGAATTGAGTTGAGTTAAAATGAGAAAAGATAAACCAAAGAAAAATTGAGTCATAATAGTATCAAAGTAATTCAGGTAAAAAAATCTGTAAAAGTAAGTTCCCATTACAATAAAATTACAAGATAGGACTGGAGTGGTGAGCTGGCAGTTACAGCGCTTGCCTGGCATGCATGAGGATGTGGGTTCGAACCCCAGCACCACATACACAACTAAGTGTCAGGGCAATGAAGGCCACATGAAAAACTCAATAAAATTGATTCTCTCTTTCTCTCTCTCTCACTATTCCTCTCTCTTAAAAGTAAAATTAAAAACAACAAGATACGTCCTAATGAGTTTGTTTTAAAGTTGTTTTTCATGTCTTGACTTGCCCAAATTATTTAGAAACAAGAATAAAGAGTCTAATATTGGCCGCAAGTTTGAGGACACAAGATATTACAACATGAATAGTTAAATATCTGTATAGTTACATCACCAGAGTTTAAGCCTTAGCAATAACTCTTGTATTAATAAACTTGTTAAATTTCCCTATTCTCTATTTCAACATTAATTGATTTTGGAAATTCTGTCCGATCAATTATTCATATTAGACAGTGTTATTATTTTGATCTACTATAAGTCTCTTAAAATCTCCTCTCTGCTGGTATCCTCAACTCTCAGTTTGACTAAAAAGATTGCTTCTCTCCAACTTACTCTTCTAAGCATAGTCTTTTCAATAAAAGAAGAAAACTATTGAACTAAAATATATCTCCATAATATTAAATGGCAGTCTATGAAATTAGTCTAGAACTTTCCATTTCATCTAAACCATTAGGTTAATATTAACTTTGATTTAAAAAGTTAGCTTATTTTGGCATATTTCCATTTTTTAAACTTTTTAAAAATATAACTTAAATATCTTTATTGAGAAATAATGATATAATAGTCTTTGAGGCTTATTGAGTTGTGTTCACACACTATAAAATTCTTTCTTTGAAGTACATAATGCAATGGTTTTAGCATATTCACAAAGTTATATAACCATAATGCACATCTAACTTTAGATAGTGCCCCAAGTTTGAAAATACTAGATATTTTAACATTAGTCAACTTAAATATCTGCCTCTAGTGTTTGTTTGTTACTTGAATTAAGTTTTGTAGATTGTGTAGGGGGTCCAAAATTTGATGTTTTGAAATCTACATAGTCAGTTGACCCAGAATTATTTGTTGAAAAGACTTATTATTTTCCTTCTGATTTGTCTTAGCACCCTTGTCAACACAGTTGAATATAAATGAAAGGGTGTGCTTTTGAACTCTGAATTCTGTTCCATTCATATATATACCTGTCCTCATACGGTACCACACTAACTTGCTTATTGTAGGTTTGTACTGGGGGTTAAAATCAGAAAGTGATTCAACTTTGTTCTTTTTCAAGTTTGCTTTGCCTTTCAAAGCCCCTTGCATTTCCATGTGAATTTTAGGATCAACTTCTTAATTTTTTTTATTCATTAAACATGTCTTACAATTAGAAGGGATTCATCATCAATCAAGAATAAGAGTATAATGACAGAACAAGCCAAGGCTGGTGCCATTCCATTGTCCCCCCCACCCCGGGTTCCCCATGGTTCCCTGTTTCCCTCTACTTAAACCCCAAGTTAATTGGACCTCTCATGGAAGTTGGCAGTTCCCCTCTGATTAGATTCCCCCATACTACCTCCCTCCGGTCTCCTTGATATCCTTCCTTTTCCCTTCCCCACTTCCTGTGCCCCTCCCTGCATCCCCCAGCATCCTAGGCAAGATACCCCACAATCATGTAAAAATTCATACATATTGAGGTAATTGTTAGGTTAGCTGTCTATCATATTGTTTGTGCTTATATTCTAGCTTCCACAAATGAGAGAAAACATTTGGCCCTTGAGTCTCTGAGATTGGGATACTTCACTTAGCATAATTTTTTCCATCTCCATCCATTTGGCTGCAAATGCCATAATATCATTTTCTCTGATAGTGGAGTAGTATTCCATTGTATATGTGTACCAAAGTTTTTGAATCCACTCATCAAGTGAGGGGCATCTGGGTTGGTTCCATAATTTAGCTATAGTAAATTGAGCTGCTGTAAACATTGAAGAAGCTATATCTCTGTAATATGCCGATACTAACTTTTTGGGGGAAATACCCAGGAGTGGGATAGCTGGGTCAAAAGGTGGTTCCAGCCCTAATTTTTTGAGGAGTCTCTACACTGCTTTCCAGAGTGGCTGAACCAGTTTGCAGTCCCACCAGCAATGTGACAGTGTTCCTCTTTTCACACAGCCCCTCCAGCATCTGTCATTATTCGTATTGTTCATTTTTGCCACTCTGACCAGAGGTGGAATCTCAGTGAAGTTTTGATTTGCATTTCTCTCATTGCTAGTGATTTAGAGCATTTTCTCATATGTTTATGGGCTTTTTAGACTTCCTCCATTGAGAAGTTTCTTTTTAGTTCCATAGCCCATATATTAATTGGATTATTTGTGGTTTTGGTGTTTAGTTTTTTTTAGTTCTTTGTATATTCTGGATATAAACCCTCTGTCCAAGGTGTAGCAGGCAAAAATTTTCTCCTATTCTGTAGGTTCTCTCTTGAGGCTCTTGACTAAATCTTTACCTGTGCAAAAGCTGTTTAGTTTGTTTGCAACCCTGTGTTTATTCTTGATTTTACTGCTTGCGCCATGGGAGTCCTGTTAAGGAAGGCAGTGCCAGCCCCTATGTCATGTAATGTTGATCCTACTTCGTTTTCAAGCAATCTTAAAGTTGCTGGTTTAATATCCAGATCTTTGAACCATTTTGATTTAATTTTTGTGCAGGGTGAAAGGTAAGGATCCAATTTCAGTTGTCTACATATGGCTGTCCAATGTGTCCAACACCATTTGTTGAACAGTCTATCCTTCTTCCACACTATGCTTTTTTCCCCCTTTATTAAATATCAGATAGTTAAAAGTATAGAGTTTCATCTCAGAATCCTCTATTCTATTCCATTGGTCTTCAAATCTGTTTTGATACCAATACCATGCTGTTTTTGTTGCTTTGGCCCTGTAGTGTAATTTCAGGTCAAGAATTGAGATACCCCCTACTTCTTGCTGAGTAATGTTTTGGCTATTCTGGGTTTTCTGTTATTTCATATGAATTTCTATATCTGTGAAGAATGGCATTGGTATCTTGATGGGGATTGCATTAAATCTGTATAGGGCCTTGGGTAGAATGGCCATTTTGATCATATTGACTCTACCTAACCATCAACATGGAATGTTTTTCCATCTCCTCAGATCTTCTGCAATTTCTTTTTCGAAAGTTCAGTAGTTTTCATTGTAAAGGTACTTAATATGCTTTGTAAGATTTATGCCCACATATTTTACTTTTTTGGAGGAGATTGTGAATGGGACAGATTTCCTGATTTCTTCTTCAGCAGGCTTGTTGCTGGAGTATAGGAAAGCTGATGATTTAATGGTGTTGATCTTAGAGCCAGCTACTTTGCTGAAATCGTTTATAAGCTCTAGAAGTTCTGGTCGAGCTTATAGGGTCTTCTAGGTAGAGATCATGTCATCCGCAAATAGAGACAACTTGACTTCCTCTTTTCCTATTCGAATTCCTTTGATTTCCTTCTCTTGTCTGATAGCTCTGCCAAGGGTTTCAAGGACTATATTGAATAAGAGTGGTGAAAGTAGACAACCTTGTCTTGTCCTGAATTCAATGGAAATGCTTTCAGTCTTTCTCCATTGAGCATAATGTTGGCTGTGGGTCTGTCATAAATGGATCTTACATAGTTAAAATATCTTCCCTTGATCCCTGTCTTCTCCAGAGTTTTGAGCATAAAAGGGTGTTGAATTTTATCAAAGGCCTTTTCCACGTCGATTGAGATGATTATATGATTTTTATTTTTAATTCTCTTTAAGCGGTGAATTACATTTATTGATTTGCGAATGTTGAATCAGCCCTGTTTTCCTGGGATGAAGCCCACTTGATCATCATGTATTATCTTTTTAAGGCACTTTTGGATCTGATTAGCTAGAATTTTATTAAGGATTTTTGCATCTATGTTCAATTTGTTAATTTTTGTAAAAAAGAGAACAGGTATTTTGGTTAGCATGGATAAAATGTTAGATTGGTTTGCGGTTTATTGCTGTCTTGATAATATTGTCTTTCAGTCCATAAACATGGCTTTTCTTTTCATTTATTTAGATCTTTTCAAAAATGCTTTGTAGTTTTTGGTATATAAATCTTACACTTCTTTTGTGAAATTTATTTCAAAATATTTTTTTTTTTTTTTTAAAGAGAGAGGGACAGTGAGAGAGACAGAGAAAGAGAGAAACAACTTTATTGAGATTTTTCACATGGCCTTAGTTGCTCCAACACTTAGTTGTGTACGTGGTGCTGGGGTTTGAACCCGGGTCCTCGTGCTTGCCAGGCAAGCGCCGAAACCGCTGAGCCACCGCTCCAGCCCCCTCAAAATATTTTTGTGTTGTTATTCTACATGAAATTGTTTTCTTAATTTCATTTTCAGAATATTCATTGCTAGTGTATAGAAAACTTGTTGATTTTATATAACAGTCATGTCTCCTATAACCTGAACTCATTTATTAGTTCAAATAGTTTTATTTATATATTCCTTAGAATTTTCTATATTCAAGACATTAACATTTGTGGGTATAGTTTTACTTTTTCCTTTCCAATCTGGATGATATTAATTTATGCCTCATTGCCCTAACTAGAAAGAACCACCTGTGCAAAGTTGAGTAAAAGTGGCTAGAATGGGCATTCTTGCTTCTGCTCTTAAAGGGAACATGCAGAGTTTCACCATTAGGTGTGATGTTAGCTGTGATTTTTTTTCCATATTTGATAAATTATTTCTCATAAAAACCTAGTACGCTTTTAATGCCTATGTCCTTCAATCACACCAAGTTCAGATAATTCAGAAGGCTGCTGAAATGGAGAAAAAATTTGCTTATCTTTTGTAAGAATCTTTTTGTAAAATAACTGATTCATGCTGTTCCATTGGCATTCCATTGGAAGAGGCATGTAGACAAGCTACATCCAGTCCTTAATGCCATCCTTGTATCTGAATAGCCAATAGATTGGACACTCTCTCTCTTTGTTCAACAAAGTAACCCAGTAATCCAGTAACCCAAGGAACCTGGCAAAATTAGCATAATAATCCTTAAGGAGAATTCGGAGAAATTAACATATTAATTTTGTTAAATATAAATTATTTCATAAGAAATGTGAGGAAATGAAGGAAAGAAAGGGGAAAGCAACAGCTCAACAGTAACATGGGTTTATTCAGGAGAAACCTGCCCAGTGGAGTCTGGGATCCACCTGCCTCTTATAGCCTGGGGTAGATACAGAGGGAATGGGAGGGGAAAGGGCCAAGGGGACAGTTTTCTGGTTAAACAGGGTTTTTCAGTAGGGTGGGGATTAAACTGAGTTTTTCAGTAGAGTGGGTATCCTCTGATAAGGGCCAAGGCAATGAGTACCAGTGAGGGTCCAGATGAGGATCTGAGTTTGTAAATTTAGAAACAGTGAGTAGGGGGTTTGCTGCCTGGCTGAGTGGCTTCTGGTAATTTTCCATGTCCATCAAGAAATATTTCTTAGTTTTATAAAGAATCTAAATGACATTTTATACTCTACTGCAAATGTGAGAATATGATTGAGTTTTGTGAACCTTTTCTAAGGATTATCAAAAAATATTTTTGTTTTTGCTGTTCTTATAGCCGTATGATGATCACTTCTTGTAAGCTCTTCCACAAATAATATCCCCAACCATATTAACACCTATAATTTGACATCTCACATTGAAAGGACTTTTAGAAAAAAAAAATTGTAATGAAAGCCATTTAACTTTTACCTTAGAAGTTAGCACCCAATCCCTATTAAATAATTTATTCAAATTAACTCAGGGAAACTAGGTAGACTAAGACTCAAAGTATATTGGATCCATGTTAATGTAAAGCTTATGGGAATGAGAATGGAAGCCAGAGCTGAGCAAAGGTCTCATTACTAAAATTCAAAATGGTTTCAGAAGGAACAAATTCAGCTATAGAGATTGACTTTGGAGAGAATAGCAGGTAATTATTACTAGATAGGTATCTATAGAGTTTGATAAGCTCAGGTTTGAATAAGGAGGTATAATTTGGTTGCAGGGAACTGAAAATCAAGACAGTTATTGGTAACTGAGCAGTGGTTGGTTCTAAGAGTACATATCCCCACCATACCTCACCTTAGTTCCTTATAGGAAAGGAAGGAAAAATAATAGGATCTAGAGCCAGGGGAGCAGTAGCAAAGTAAGGTTTTACCCCATTGCTTAAGAGTTCAGCAATGAAATCCTTTCCAAAGAAACAAAGAGGCTATAGGAGTAGTAGGCATAAAAATCAGAAACACTGTGGAATAACAAATCAGGGCAGAATTCCAATTGTGTAGCTTAGATCAGAATGGAATGGAGTAGCATACTGTATGTGGAGGTCATTTCTATGGCCAGGGCTTATTACACTAGTTACCAGGTTTCTGTGGCAAGACCCTGTCTCAAAATTAAAAAAGAAAAGAAAAAACTGGGCCGGGAATATTGCTCAGTGGTTAAGCACCACTGAGTTGAATCCCTGGTAAAAATTTAAAAAAAAAAAAAAAGCTTAAAAAACAGAAATATTTAGAGTCAGTACCTTTAATACTGAGGAAGTACAGTCTATGACCATGACATTTTGGACTTGGGAAAACTAAATGGAAGACTTAGTAAATGTAGGAATTCAACTATGAAACTACTGAAATCTCTTATCAGGGAAGGTAGCCAAACCTAACCCTAACCCCAAACTTTAGTTAGGTTTTTTTTTTGTTTGTTTTTAAAGAGAGAAGGACAGTGAGAGAGAGAGGGTGAGACAGAGTGAATCGGTTTTTATTTTCACATGACTTTCACTGCTTTGACACTTAGTTGTGTACGTGGGTGCTGGGGTTTAAAACCTGTGTACTTGTGCATGCAGGGCAAGCACTATAACCACTGAGCCACTGCTCCAGCCCCCTTTACTTAGGTTTTCTATGATTAAATTGAATAAGTTAAATTTCATATCTTCTAGAAACTAATTTTCCTATTTAAATACTTACTAGTTATCTTGAACCTCATGGCCTCAGTCAGTCTAGCCCTAAGTGGGAGAGAGGGTACCTGTTTTCTGGTACTATCACATTAGGGGTAGGGTTTCAACATATAAATTTTAGGGAAACACAAATGTGTAATCCTTAAGATTCTATTTCACATGTATACATTGATTCCATCCCAACAGCCCTGGAAGTTTAATTTGTCCTAGCATTACCACAGTCTAAAGTTCAGAGTCTCATCTAAATATTATCTAAATTAAACATAGTGACACTCAAAGTATAATTTGTCCAATGGTAGAATTCCCACCATTTGTAAACCTGTGAAAGCAAATAAATTATATGCTTCCAAAATGCAGTATTGGATCAACATATGATAAATCTTTCCATTCCAAATGGGAGATATAGAAGAAACATGTGATAGGTCCCAAGGAAGTCCAAAACCTAGCAAGGCAAATCCCATGAGGTCTTCAGACATGCACAATCTATGGCTGGATGCTCTGACCTCTAGGTCCACTGGAATGGAAATGTTACCTGCAAGGTTTTTTGGTGCTCCTCATGCCTCAGCTCTCTGCTGGGGCCTTCCCCATGTCTTTTCTTTGCTGGACAAGGGTCCTGTTTCCAGGGCTCTGGCAAGCAAAGCTACTGCCTCTATGATTTCTCTGGTTTTTTTTTTTCTTTTTTGGAAAGAGGGACAGTGTGTGAGAGAAAGAGAGAAGCAATTTTTACTTAGTTTTTCATGTGACTTTCGTTGATCAGACACTTTGTTGTCTACTTGGTGTTGGGGTTCGAGCCCGCATACTAATGTATGCCAAGCAAGCGTCATAACCACTGAGGTACCTCTCCAGCCCTCCATGATTTCTACTGGAGACCATCTGCAATGGTAAAACCTTAGGGGTCCCTCTGATGGTCTTTGATTACCTTCAAAGCCATTCTTCCCTTTTCTTGAAATAGTACAACTTTGAAGCTAAGTAGATTTATTACATCCTGTAGAATGGAAGAAGTCCCACAGCCTTTCATCATTGCCTCTCATCTCCTCCTTCAGTTCAAACTGGGAACTTTCTTTCTGAAGCAATGATTGCATCATGGTTCATGCCAATACTCTTCTCCTTATCAAATGTTTGCTCAGCCACATCCTTAGTGCTCTTTTTGGAACATCTTTCTCATTTTTTACATAAGTAATAGGCTGAGAATTTCAAATCAGTAAGGTATGTATCCTTTTTGGTTAATAATTCCTTCTTCATTTCTCTCACTTTATTATAAACAGTGAGGAGAAACCAAGCTAATCCTCCAACACTTAGAAATCTCTTCAGTTAAATATCCAATTTCATCACTCAAAAGTTCTACCTTTCACAAAATACTGGAACACAAACACAATTCAGCTGGGTTCCTTGCCACTTTATATCAAGGATTGCTTTTCCTCTGTTACCCAATAACATGTTCCTCATTTCCATTTGAGATCTCATCAGACTTACCTTACCCTTCACCATATTTCTGTCAACCTCTGTATATTGTTCTTCAGGTGTTTTCTGAGAAGCTGGAAACTTTCTTTGCAGCTGTCTTCTTTATTTTCTGAGCCCTCACTAGTATTGCCTTTAAGTTTTTCTTTTTGGCAATATTGATATTTTTTAGCATACACCTCTTTGAGCATCTACCCTTTACACAGTTCCAGTTCCACTTTCATATTTTTTTGATATTTGCTATAGCACCACCCCACTTATTGATGCCAATTTCTGTATTAGTCAGTTTTGTCTGCTATAACAAAAATATCATAGTCTCGGCTGGAGTGGTGGCTCTGCAGTTCCAGGGCTTGCCTGACATGTGCTTTGACACAGGTTCGAACCCCAGCACAACGAAGTGTCAGAGCAATGAAAGCCACATGAAAAACTAAATGTGCTTCTCTCTCTCTCTCTGCCTCTCTCTCTCTCTGTCTCTTAAAAACAGAAAAACATAGTCAAAGTGGCTTCAGTAACATATATTTATTTCTCACAGTTATAGAGACTAGGAAGTCCTAGATCAGGTCTTGGCATGATCAAGTTCAAGTTGAAGGCCCTCTTCCTCATCTGCACGGAGCCATCTTCTTGTTGTGTTGCCAAGTATGGGACGGAGAAGACCTAGTCTCTTCCTCTTCTTTTAAGGACACTAATTCCATCATGGGGGCTCTATCCTCATGTTGTCTTCTAAACCTAATTACCTCCCAAAGGTTTGACTTCCTAATTCCATCCCATTGGAAGTTAGAGTTTTAAATAGGAATTTGGGGGAAGGGAGATCACCAACCTGAAATCTATAAGATTAGTGTATTCAAATTTCTTCTTTCTTAGTTTTATATACATTATTTGATTATTTTGTCATTAAAAATAAGTTCATCAGGGACTGAAGTATTGGCTTGGCGGTTACTGCGCTTGCCTCACATGCATGAGTATATGAGTTCAAACCCCAGCACCACGTACACAACAAAGTGTCAGAGGAATGAAGGTCACATGAAAAACTAAATAAAAATTGCTTCTCTCTTTCTCTCTCTATCTCTCACTGATCCCTTTTTCTTTTAAAAAAAAAAGTTCATTAAAAGCATTAGGGTGTAAATAAAAAATTGATATTCAGCATTTCAGTGATTGAATTAAGCAACTAAAAAGGATTCTGACATTTAATATGCCTTGTTTATGCCTGAATATCTGTAAATCTTGATGTCTAACTTCTAACATTTTATCTCTAAATTTTTTCACTCCATTGACCAGATATTTGGATTTTAAGAAGTACCTAGTATTAATCTTTCTAAAGGAGAACCACTGGACAGAAAGATAAAACATATTTAACTTTCTCTAATAATACAAATTTCTAATCTTGACTTCTTTGGAGTTATAGGGTATCAAGGAATGCTTTATAATTGTAAAGGTTGATTTAAAACTTTCTAAAAGTCTATCTGCCATGACAAGAAAGGCTGACTTTTTCTGTGAACTGACACCCTGTAAATTATAATAGTAAATAACATACATTAGTATCCTGTGTATTGCCTTTTTTGTATTCTCTTCACTTTACCCCCAAAAAATTCCTAGTAACAAAAACATTAATAATGTATTATATGCTCAGCCTCAGATTTTCAGTTCTGCTTCCTATTGTGCACTTTAGGGCATCTATTCACATATATGTTTATATTATGTCTAAATATTAAATATAACCAATATATTAGATATCTTTGGCATATTATAAATTTTAACATTTGCATTTTCTCTTAAGATCTTACACTATGTTCTTAGAACAGATACCTTCTTATCTGATGGCTGTATTAAGAGTCCTTCTTTCATTATCATGGTGTATAATTTTTTGATGCCCTGGTGGATTTGGTTCACTAGCACTTTATTGAGAATTTGATATTTATGTTCATGAGGGATATCGATCTGTAATTTTCTTTTTCTACTTGTGTATTTGACTGGTTTTCATATCGAGTTAATGTTGGCTTTGTAGAATAGATTTGGGAGCATTGCCCCTTTTTCAGTTTTCTGCAGTGGCTTGAGAAGAATTGTTGTTAGTTCTTTTAAGTGTTTTGTAGATTTCAGCATTGAAGCAATTAGTTCCTGGACTTTGATTTGATGCAGACTTTTTATTACTGCTTTAATTTCCTTACTCATTATTGGTCTGTTTAGATTGTCTGTTTCTTCTTGATTAAATTTTGGTAGGTTGCATGTATCGAGAATTTTTATTGATTTCCTCTGGGTTTTCCAAATTGTTAGTATGTAATTATTCGTATAGTTTGTTATGATACTTTGTATTTCTGTGGAATCAGTTATAATGTGTCCTGTTTTTTCTTAACATTATTTTTATTAGAGCTTTATATTATACATAGTAGTTGAGTTCATTCCAACAAATATTCATATATAGAATTCAATTTCAGTTCATGATCCCCTACTTATTTCTCCCCCTTTTCCCTCCTGTCCTCCTTCTCTCCCATTCCGCTTCCACTATTCTACTACACTTCCATTCGCTTGTCTTTTAATTGATATTTGATTGGTTCTTTTTACCTATGCACAAAGCTGAGGTTGCCTGTGTATGTGAGCATAACATGATTTTGTAAGAATTGATAATGCATCCTTTTTAATCTGATTTTATTAATATTGTCTCTCCTGTTTCTTAGTCTAGGTAGAGATTTGTCGATTTTGTTTCTCTTTGCAAAAAAAATCAACTGTTCCTTTTATTCATCTGTTGTTTTGATTTTATTATTTCTGCTCTGATCTTTATATTTCTTTTTTATTTTACTGTTAATTTGGGGTTTAGCTTGTCTTTGACTTTCTAACTATAGTGACCTTTATCTTTAAAATCACCTTCTGGCTTTTTAGACACTTTAGGATGGAATTCTATGTTTTTCCATTGAATTATATGATAATTTAGCTTTCAGCTAATGAAGAAAAATACCTATAACTCACATTTCATTCCAATTTTTTAAACTTCATGGTAAATTTTCAGTAAATTGGAATATTTTTAATTAGCAAAATGAAAGAACTCTCTAAAAAAATTCTGACTTGCTGGGCATAGTGGTGCATGCTTATAATCCCAGTGACTCAGGAGATTGAGGCATGAGGATTGAAATTCAAGGCCAGTCTGGGCAATTTAACAAGACCCTTTCTCAAAGTTAAAAAATTAAATGGATCGGCCACCCTAGGTTAAGACCTAAGTACTAAAAAAGAAGAAAAAGAAATTTCTTGTCACATTTTTCAATAAACTAAATATTGTACCTGATACATATTTTACAAATTGAGATTGTACGTTATTTTTATTAGAGAGGGAGAGAAAGAGACACTTAATTTTTTACTGTTTTCATCTAATTTTTGTTTGTTTGTTTGTTTTTCCTCCAGTTAGTTTTATATGTGGTGCTAGGGATTGAACCCAGGTCCTTACTCATTCCAAGCAAGCATGAGTAACCACTGAGCCACTTCTCCAGCTGAAGAATGTTGTTTTTATGGCAAGAAACATACATATTGTAAGACCTATATCAGAAAGGATAGAATTTTCATTATTTGGTACCTATAACAGTGTCAACATGTATCAAATATTAGAAGATAATACTCTAAAAGGTTTTCTTCATTTTCCCCTACATGGGGAAAAGATATAATAATTTACATATTGACAAAAAGTGAAACTATAGTTACTTGCTTCTTTGTATTTTACTTATTGTAAATTTAAATTTCATTATGAATACCAGACTATTCAAAATTCTTATATTTGAAATTAAAATTGGAAAAAGGGAAATACTTGAATCTCTATTAACCTGTTACTTAATGCTTTTTTGATTTGTTATGAGCACTTTATGTGATACCCAATACTTAAAATGCTATGCATATTTTATTACTTTGATTTTTAATCTCTATACTTTCTCCATGTAAAATAGTAAAGTTTCTATAAAGCTTTAAGTAAAGAGAATCAAATATTTGAATGGCATATTTACTTTTACCTTAGAAGGAAAATCTTATTAGAGTCACCAGAAACTTAAAGCCTTATCAATGTTAAAAGTACTACAATTGTGAAAAATAAAAAGTTTGTTATCCTGCATTGTCTCTTCTTTCTTTCTGTTGGCTAAATAACCTAGTGTTTAAAGATATGTGTCCTTTTAACAGCTAAAAAAATGGCTTCAGATAGTAAATTTTGTCATGGAAGACTTATTCTCATATCTTATATAGTGTTTTACCTAGGAAAACTCCATAATAAGATAGATAGCTACAAAAAAAATCATATAATTATTTTTAGTATTAGAAATATTTGCTGCATGCCTGATCAAAAATGGATCTACAACCACATTTTTTTTTAAAAGAGAGAGGAACAGTGAGAGAGAGAGAGAATCAATGTTTATTGAGTTTTTCACATGGCTTTCATTGCTCTGACACTTAGCTGTGTGTGTGGGTGCTGGGGTTTGAACCCTTGCACTTGCGAATACTCAGCAAGCACCTTAACCACCGAGCTACCGCTCCGGCCCCACAACCAGATTTTTAACTCTAAAATATCAGAGTAGAAGACAATTAACATAATTGTACTAGTATGTTTTTAATAGTTTTTGTTTGGTAATAACTATATTATAATTGCTGGCATTGTAATTCCTATTTAAAATATTAGTTCGGCTTTTTAAATTATGAAAGTCTTTTTAAAATGTAAAATTCCTAATAAGAAGTGGTTTTACAGAGCAAATATTAAAAATATTTAGGGAAGAATTTTGTATTTGGGTGTTCCCTTGAAGAAATGATAATGTAGCATGTCTTATAACCTTATAAATTATGTGACTTTCTTTCAAGACCATTTGACAGGAATAGTTTGTGTACTGGTTAGCTCTTAAATTTATTATGCATTCTGTTTGGATTTTAGAGTGATTTTTAGAGATACAGACATTAAAAGAAAACTGTTTCTATATCAATCAGTATGTTAACCATTATAGAAAGTAATCTTTGCTAATAGCATGCTTTTCTAATGTGAGAATGATAACTATAACTTTACATCTTGAATTATTTCTCTGTAACATTTTCATTTTATTCTTTGTTCAGAAACTACCTGAGATAGTAATACTCTTTTTAGATTTTTATTTCCTGTGCATGAATATAAACATACTTAAAATTTAACCTTCTGAAATGTCAGTGAAAATCAGCTATGCCAAGGAATTTCAAGAAATCAGAATTTTATTTAATGTCTTTAAAGTAATGCTGTTTGTCCCATGATAATTTCTTCACTTTGCTATAATCCAGATCCCAAAAAGAGTTAACTAGCTATTAAAAAACAACCAATTTTAAGAATTTGCAGGAAGTATGAGATATTCATCAGTATATATTTACTCTCTGAAGCTGATATTGTTGACTTTTTTTTTTTTTAAGACCCAATTGATCTATTGCGCATGTTCCCTCCCTAGGTTGCAGGACATGCTTCTATTTGCATAAGGCCCTGGGCAAGGTTCTTTCTTGCATTGATTGGCCTGTCCAAGTCAGCCTGATGTGTTCTTGCATTGATCACTTTGTCTTTTCATGGAAGACAGTGTTATACTGAGTTCATCTAAAACATTCTAGGGAGAAGGTTAAACTTTACTGCAGATGTTTCAATTTTATTCAGATGTTCCTTTGAGTATAAGCCCTTTTTGTGAGAATAAGTATCATGCTTTTTTTGTTCTCTTAATTGGGTGTTTCTGCAGTTTGAGTGCCCTGTAGACTAGATTATATTTTAAAAGCTATGCTAAAGAAAATTGCCAGAATATATGCCACCTATCTTGTGCCTGTTTTTGTTTTCTGAACAGTTTATTTCAATTCCAGCTTGAAACCGTTTTCTTTAAAGATGATCTCCTAAACCTAGACATAAACTAAAATTTACTGGTGTTTGCAGTAGGTAACTACTTGTTTTAGTTTCAGTAGGATATGCATTGATTGCTTTATATGTTTAAGAAAATAAGGGATCTTTTTCACTGTGAAACAGTGGTCTAGTATGACTTACCTGGGCTATTCATCATTACTAGTAATGTTAATGTGAATCATATAAACTTGTCAAATCTGGAATTAAGGATCTATTATTAATTATGGGTAGAATATTTTTCATGTCATAACTTTACAGAAGTAGTGTGTTGTTTGTTGACAATAGAAACCTAAGTTTAAGAATTAAGTCTTCAACCAAATCTGTGAGAAATTGAGCAATGAATGTTTTATTGCTTAGCACTCTTGTCCTTAAATCAACATTCACATTGTCTGCCAAAGAACATGCCTCCACAGCTAATTATCAAGAAAATGCCTGTTACCTCCAACCTATTTACTACATAATAAGGAACTGATGAGACACATATAAGATTCTGTCAGTATGCATGGCAGTATCTTCCTCTAGATCAGCTTTCTGTTTCATCAGAATCTGTGTGAATTTATAGGGAGCTTACTTTTGGCAATGGTTTAGAAATGTGTCATGGGTGAATTTGATTATTTTACTGTTGGTAATTTGAATGACAATTCCACCATTTTATAAAGTATATTTAGTAAGACTTACTACAAATCAGGAAATTTTTGAATATGGTTTTTTATAGTTTTTATTTGTTTGATATAGTCTTACATATTGGAGGGAATTGTTATTACATAGTCATGCATACATGGATATTGACATAGTGAGACAATAAGTTAAGGCCAATCCGGGACCAGGATCTACCCCCCTCATCTATCCACCAACTCATGTCTCCTCTGTAATCCCACCATACTATAGTTTGAAATGAACATGTACATATATAATAATCATTGAAATTTCTGAGTTTCTTTGCCTGTCTCTGTATAGTTAGGCTTCTAATGGTAGTTGTTGTATATGCTTCCTTATTTTCATTAAATAAGTCATTATTTCTGAATATTTTCAAAGGGTAAAAATTTAACAAAAAATGGCATCAGTTCTTTCACTTAGGTATCACTAGCATCACTCAGTGTATTATAAACCATAATAATTCTACTTTAATAATTCTGTTTTACAAAATTTGCTGCTAAAAGATTAGATAATATTTCTTTTGTTTACTTAAGAAATACTATAATTCATCCTCTAAAATTAAACCTGGAGTGAATTACATATTCATTCTACAAGGACAATAATTATGTTAAGTTGTTGTACAATGTCATTTGCTGTTTGAAAGTGTCTTGTAAAAGTAACAGCATTAAAGAGATATAGACATTATGTATATGAACCTTATACATGCAGTGTCCATAAGTAAAATTATTATTAATATAAATAACATATATTAAGAATAAGAAATAGGAACTTATATTGAAAACTTAAACTTGTAGGTGATTGGAGTTTAACTAGAACATCTAAACTTCTTAATCATTTTTGTTGCATAAAAGTCAAGAAGTATGAGAAATATTCCCCCAAATAGTGATGTCATTATTCTCTGATGTTTTAACATAGGTTTGATAGTTTTGGGGAAAATTTAGTGAAAATACCAATGAAAAGGGCATTTTCCATTGAAATGGAAAACCTCTTTAGGTACTTAAAAACAGCTCTTTAGTACTGAATTCTATCTGAAGCATGGATATTACATTGCAACTTTATTTCAGTGCTTCTCAACTTGGTACAAGGATAGCTTTCTGAAATGGAATTGTATAATGTTTGTACATTTTCTCCTACTAAATGGAATGTATATCATCTTGCACAATTCAGTGGTCCCTGGTGGTTAAATTTGCATATCTGAATGACTGACTGTATGTCTTAAGCTTTTGCTAGATATAGAATTATCTCATAAGTGGAAGAGAGCTTTTACCTCAGGAGTCAGAAGTGTCTTTATATTTCATAGCAACTCATGATCAAACAAGCTAATTCAGATGAAAGTGTTTTTCCTTAACTATTTGGAAGAACCATTGATTGCATAGAACTGACAAGCATCTGTTTCTATAGAAGATCCATTGAAAGCCTCTTTGGGACTTAACAACAGCCCCAAGTATCAGTGGCCAAGAGCAACAACAGATAGGTATAAATATATAGACAAACCTTCTGCCATCTAATTCAGTCAAAATTGCTGTTTCCTTTGCTAAAACCAAACTGAAAAAATGCAATTCACTATTTGATGGAAAAGAAAGGAACTTGACCTTTGTATAATTATCAGAGTGCAATACAATGCTTTATCTTTTTATTATTTCTCAAGTAATATCCAGGACTTTAGATCAGCAAAGCCCTTCTCCAAAACTCTCCCATGCAGTGACATGTAAATCTGAGTTGGAAGTCTGTTCGCTGTGCTCAGATGCAATGTAGAACATTGCTAGGAAGGCTGGGGACCATTGCTCTTAGGTACTAGAAAACATGAAGATGGTGACATAGCTACAAGTAAAAGCTTGTCCAGTGAAGTCCATTGTTTTTTCCTATATCTAATGAAGAAGCAAGGGATTACCAAAAAGCTTTCAAGCTAATGGATTTTCAAATATAGGATTAGTAATTTTTACATCGTACAAGGAAAGATGCAATGATTGCTGTTATATTCTCATTGTTTCCCTTTGACAAAGCATCATATATTTAGATTGGTGATGTCTAGAAGTTACCATGTTTCTGTTTGGCATATTTGCATCTAAGTTTCTGATTAAACCCTGCTAACTTTGTGGTAAACCTCATTAATTATTAATTATATATTAAAATGCATCACTTCATACAATCTCAAAAGATGTAATTTTATTTATTTGACAAATGAAAAAAAATTACCATCTCATCATGTAGGATGTGCTTGTAATTTTCTCATCACTCTGTATGGTATTATATATCGCTAGTTGCTTAAAACTTGTGTTTTTAACTTTGATATTTAACTCAGTATATGTAACAGTTTTAAAATTATAAAGATAATAAAAATTTAAATATAGAAAGATCAGTAAAAGGAATATACTTTGTTTTCTGACAAAATACTATTTTTCTGAGAAACAAACAGGTAAATTTAAAATTATATAATTTCTGAATAATAAATAACTTAATACTTTTCTCTTACTGTTCTTCAGCCCCTGCCCCAAGATCATATTTGCACAGTTATTCCCTATAGGTAAATATGAATAGCTCTAAACTGTATTTAAGATCTGTGGCTAAAGAAATAATGTCAAAAGACTAATACTTGCTTTGCACTCTATTTGTTATTTTCAGATTTTAATAATATGAAATCATTACTAAAAATATAGTACAGTTTTATGATCTTGAAGAACATGTTTTCAATTTTATAAGACTTGTTGATTAATATTTTATTATGCTCAGCCATTGATACATACATGTGATTGTTTAAGTGTATGGAGATAATACTCACTGAGTGATCTTTACAGATACGTGCTTGAATAGATGTTTACTTGTTAGATTTTTGAATGAATATACATGTTAAGGAATTGTCTTCCTCTGAGATTTTTTATCTTTTATACTCTATTTCTGCTTTTAACCACTTATAAGAATCCTATCATTTGTACCTGTTTAGAACACATATTTAAAAACTATATTTGAACACTTTTATGTAGGTTTTAGGAAGTTAAAGCTGAAAGTTCATTTTGTAAAAGCTATCTTTGTTTGGTGTCTGCATATATATATTTCCAAACTGTTTTATCCAAGATAGTCTAGAAAGAGATGTGTGAAATCATGGGCATGTAAATGCTGATAATACAGTATATAGATTGTGAACCTTGTCATTTCTCTTTGATCTTTAAGGAATGATGAGAGTTCTGAATCACTGTTTCTATCCAGCTATATATAAACTGGCTTCTCAATCTTTATACTCCTCACCCAGTATCTTTGTCATGCAACAGGCATGGAGCTGCTTACTTTTCCCTTTTTCTACAAGAAAAATCTGACCATGGGTATTTATTCATACATTCCCCAGATCAACATATATAGAAATGTTCTGGTTTGGGTTATAAAAATTATTGCCTTTTATCTCCAAAAAGTGGAAGCTCTTCCTAAGGATGTTTCATCTTTGCTTTTAGAATTTACCTTCTTTTTCATGGTGGGTCTTTTGGGAATTTCATTTAGCCAAGTTCTGAGATGAGTTTAGAAATCTTCTATCACTAGAAACCTACATTATTAAAAGAGAATCACTAGATGATCTATAAATGAATTGAAGATGAAAGCTATAAGTATCCATGAAAACAAAAATTCATAAAGCTATAAGAGAATGTGGTAAAACTTCCTATATATAATGTTTTAGCCTGTTGAAGAGTTATAGGAATTTGCTTGGTATTTAGTGCCAAGATCTCTATAGCATGTTATACAAGAGTTCTACCATGAAGAAAATAAGGACTCATGATTAGAAACATAGTTTTGGCTTTTCACTATCACCTAAGAAATTTCCTATATTACTGAGATGGTATAAAATTCCATTTCCTATGTAGATTTTTATGAGAAATCTCATTATTTTTAATGTAACAAGATGTGCATTCAGTTAATATGAGCATAAATATGTCTATCTTTGTTTTATTTTTTTCTCAATATTACCAAAATAGTGTTACAAGTAAGAAGGGATTTATTGCTGCTGTTCTTTAATTACCTGAGATTTTATTAATCATACCAAAGTTAAACTTCTATAAAATTTACTATTACACATTTTAGGACATTTTTCTAAATTTAAATAATTGAAGTTTCAGCTTTTGTTGAAGTCAGAATTTATTTTAAAATAAATACCTGACAACTCTTAAAAGTCATTGTGGACATTTTCTTTAATATTTACTAAACTTTTGTATTTGTCACTTCCCCATTTTAAAGTAGACCAAGTGGAATGCACAAGGGAATCTTTTACTATGCATGGTTTTTAAAAGCATAGTTATATTTTTTGCTTTTTAAAACGTAAAACTAGTACTATATCCACAATTGATTCATGTAGAAAATTATTTCACAAATGAATTCCTATAAAAATGAGTGTTTTAAATAGCTTTGACCTTTCCTTTGCCTTGTACAGTTTATGCAAATAAAATTAGGCAACAGTTTTTCCTATTAATGTTTTTTATTAGTAGATTCTTTGATTTTATACACACACACACACACACACACACACACACACCCAATCCTTCTGGTTTTTTCCCTTTTCACTTATTTATCATTTTTATTTATATGAATGCTTTTCTTTTTCTGTCTTTTTTTGCCCCCCGCCCTGTGGGTTCCATTACCAAAACTGTTATTGATAAGTAAGAAACTTAATATTTTAGAGAATGAGACACTGACTGTGCCTTTTTGTCATGCTATAGATACCTCATTGGTCTATAAAATATAACTTTTAAGTTTTCTCATATATTAGAATGATCAGAAAAAAATATATCCCAACTTAAATTCCATAAAACATATGTAATATGTGAATTGTTTTGCATTTCTTCCAAAGATAGATGTGTATCTTATTTGTTTGTATTTAACGTTCAAGATTTAACATTCAGAAATATGCACAGTAAAAATTACAGTATTTTCAAAATCAGTCTTTAGTATAGGCTAACTATACTGTTACCAAGAAAAAAGATAAAAATGTTTAAACACTCTTGCAGATTAAATTACAGTTTTGGTTGGGTTTGAAACCTTCGGACTCAGTTCTGGTCATTCCATTTTAGCCATTCGGCCCATGCTGCCTGAATTGTGTATTCAGCAGCTCCTATTAGATGTCTTCACAGTGAGTGATTCTGCTGGGCTTACTGACACCCGCTTCATGCATGGCCTGCCATGCTGGGTGGAATTTTTTTCTCAGCTGCCTGGAACATTAAAGACATCTTGGCCGTGTCAGTCTATGTACAATGTGTGCGTGTGTGTGTGCGCATGCACATGTGTGTACATGTGTCTATGTCCATGTGTGCACACACATGGGTACACACACACTTCTGAACAAATTAATATTAAATAAAAGATCATGTTATGTGTCTTTTATAAATACAAAATAGAAAATTTGAATAATGATGAATTTATAATTTATTTAGTTCAGTTAACATTAGCAACTTTCCTCTAGCTTTTATCGTCTTTGCTTATTGACACTAGGGGGCACTGCTTATCCTCAGTTGTATCTTTCTTCAGGAAATGAGAAAAAATACTCAGCTGATTTCTTTGCATTTACTTTAATTAACAATTGAGTTTAAAGAACTCTAGGCCATTTGATTCTTTGTTATTTTGATTTTATTTCTAATGCAGATATATAAGGCTAACAAAGGAAGTAATTCTGTTGGTTCTCAAAAATAAATACTGTATCCACCATCCCATATAGTAACTTTCTTTCCCATTGGAAATGTCATTCTTGGCAAAATCAGAAGGGCAAGTTTGCCCAGTGATGAGGTTTAGATCCCTTGCCAGCTGTGCTTCTAGCCAGCAAGTGTGATGAACAGCTTTAGAAATCAAGTGAGAGAAAGCATTAAAGAGTTAGTGTGATTCATTTGGCTAAAGGTCAAGAGAAATATAAGCAAAGGATATGAATGACAAGCACAAATAGCAATAATTTGTACCTTTTGCTTATGTAAGTTTCTTTTAGTGATCTTATTTGTAATTTTTACCATGCATTTAGTTGCAAAGTGACTTGGAACCTTTAAAAACTATTTTTAAAGCTTTTTAATGATTGAGTTCAGCTAATCACTTAAAAATGAGTGGAGAAAAATGGATGTACTAATATTCATAACTCTATTTATAGTTTAGAGCTGTGGCCACTAAATTAAAATCAAAATGACAACATAATTAACTAAGCATTCTCAATTGGAAATTATAATTTGAAATCTTAAAAACATAAAGACTTGTTCCATTCATACTTTAGCATCTTAATGTCCACTCTAAACTTAAATACTTATGTTTCAAACTAGCACACCGCCTGTAATCTGCAAAGACATTAATAACATTGTTGTGTTATATTTAATATACACTTTTAAAATAAAACTCCCTCTCCCTCCTGTCTCTGCTACTCCCACCTTCTTCACATGTGGAAAGAAGTTTGTAGCCTGTAGAACACAGAAAATAGTTTTACACTACTCTCCTAAATAATCAGATCCATGACAGAACTGGTAAAATTTCACATGTCCTCTAACCATATCTTTCTTAATTGTATGAAAATATGCATTTAAATCATACATGATTTTTAGGTAAAGATACTAATTTTAATGAGTGATTAGAATAAAGTACTTTTGCAGATTTTAAATTTTTCATGGCTTATATTTCATATTTAACCAAAAGGCACAGAAAAGAGTTCAAGTATAGTCAAGATTGGTTAGAACACCAGTAAAATACCTGAGCATAAACTACTGGGGAGTTTTAAATAATATTTGTAAAATTCCTTTCCTTTGCAGCATACCAAGTTGGTTTCTACTAAATGAATTCTTTATGAGAAATTGTATTAAAACTCTTCAAAAGGAAATGGGTATGTGCATTATTCTAGGTTGGTTTCCTTTTTTCTGATTTAATCTTCCAAAGCAATTTCTTGGTAATGTTTACTGAATAATATATACTTATAAATATGTCAATAATAAAATAGTGACTAGTTTTATATAATTTCTTAGAAAAATATTTTCAAGATTAATAAATACTTCAGAAAGAAATGCCATCTATTATTTTTTCTTCCAGGTATATTTTTTCCAATTATATCTCTAGCATCATAAAAGCATTAGCCAATTCAAGTTCATCTCTGATCTTTAGTAATAGATCTGTCACTTACCAAGAATAGCCAGCACCTAGTTAGACCCTATCAGTTCTATAAGCAAAACACTGATTAGTAACTATGGGGCAGCTTTTGTTATATTCAACATTTTGTAATTCAAAATGTTATTTTCCCGGCACTAACCATCTATAAGCAATCAGATGCCAGCCCATTTATAATAGGTTTTTTCCCTTCTAGTAGGATGTTGCTTTTGGCTATAAAAAGTTAATTTCAGGTCCTGATATACTTGCATTAATTTTTGAGACATTGGCTTGGTGTAGTACAGCAAAGAACAACATGAACATCACACCACTGGGCTGTAGCTAATCATTTGCTGTCTTAAGCCAGAGAAGCTGTGTTAATATAAAGGCTACACTGTGTCTCTGGAAAAGATGGAAGCTGACAGAAACGATCCTAGAGATGGTGTCATAAGGGTCCGAAAGAGGACCACAGCACAGAGTGGAAGAAAACAATAACAACACTGTGTAAAGGGGTATGTTTTAATACTTACAGTTCTAGACATCTTTGGAATTTTTTATGATTAGAATAAATTATTGTCTTGAACAACAGACCCCATTCTCCATCCAAACATCTTTGCTTCAGAATGGGAAAGCTCGTTGTAATGTTATCTTTTCAGAACCATAAGTGTTCTCTAAAAAACATATGACTGAGATGTTCATCAGCTGGGATGTTTGCTGTAATTCACCAATAAATTTGAATAATTTGACATAATTTCTGACAAAGATGAATGTTTCCACATTCATTTCCATAGTAAAGCAGTGTCTAAGTGAAGAAACCAGTTTGACTGACTTGACCTGCCAAATTGATCAGAAGAATAACAAAACAACAGCCATTTAGTCCACAGAGTTAAAACAGTTTATGTGTACAAACCACCTTGTGGCCTGTCAACCCACAACTTGCTTAAAAGTAAATCACTTTGCAGCCTATAACATCACAAGGCAGCAAAGCACCAGGAAAAACTGTCAAGGAAAAAATGGCACGTGTTCCTTGGATGGAATAAAGCGAAGGAGAGGCATTATCAGTTGTGGAATTTAGAGTTTGATACTGATGTTATTTCACACTATAAGTAATAGCAAAATCATTTCACCTGTTTTCTCATCTGCACAAAAAGCAATTGGACTATATAATTTCTAATGTCCTTGAAAACTTTTCATTCTTTTTTCTATGTGTTGTTATAGGAGATCTATGTCATTGTTAATATTTAAACTGGTTTCAGTAAACTAAAAGCACAAGAGATATAATTGCATTGCATTCATAACTATTAGAATGTGAGTGTTCAGGCAGTAGAATCTAATCCACCCACTCCCACAGACTGAATAAAAAGTGGCATCAACATCAAATTATCTTCTAGAAAACTTAATTCAATTACTTGAAAATTCAGCATAAGTTTATTGTCCTTTTTGTATAAGGAGGAAAAGGACTAATAGATCATAGTGTGTGCTGATGATGGTTGTGTGGGAAGAGACAGACTTAGGGAAGACTTGCTTTGCCTGACAACTTAGTGACAGAAAGTAGTATGGTAGATTTCATTATGACACCCACAATAAAAAGTGGCAGGTTGAATTCTTAGGAAAGTGGATAAGGAATCAGCACTATGGAAACTCAACATCTGTTCCTCATTTCTATGCATAGTCTTCTTTTGTAGTATCTCCTTTTTCTCCTCTTTATTAGTCTCCTGATTACAACAAACCTTCCCCTCAGGGAGTCACTTTTATTCTTTTTCAATCTAGAATTCTTCTTTTGACTTCTTTTGAATGTCATTCCCTCTCCTCCCTTGTTGATATTTAACAACCATTCTTTCATACATATATGCCTGGAGAAGTTATATAGAAGCTATCACACCAGGTGCAGTGCTGAACACCTGTAGTCACAATGACTTGGGAGGCTGAGGTAGAAGGATCGTAAGTTCAAGGCCAGTCTCACCATCTTAATGAGACCCTGCTTCAAAATTAAAATAAAAAGGATGAGATGTGTGGCTCAATGGTAGAGCACTCCTGGGTTCAAGCCCCAGTGATACAAAAAAAAAATTATTTTAGGTTATCACTTTCCATGCACTGTACAATGTCAATAAATTTTTTTCTGAAAACACCTCTCTTGTTCAGCCAGTTTTGCACCATATCTATTTTACTTATAATCTCATTAAATAAAACTTATGTGTAATTCTGTTTTGTGTATTGCTTTCTATATTATTAACACTCAGTAAAATAGTGTAAGAATTTCAGCCTGCAGGACTGTCAATCTGTCACCTTTCATGCACTCCTTTAAAAATCTGAAAATGTAAAAGAAGTAATTAACCTGATACGAAACAGCGACATATAATTGACTTTCTAAATTAGTGAACTACTGACTCTTTTTTATATCTTTGCCATTTTATAGGATTTCATATTGACTAAATTGGCTATTTAACAAAAGGTGTGATGTAATGAAAATCCTGCCACATAATAAATACTGATGCTTATTAAACATCCTGTTCTGTGCTGCCTAAGTACTATATTTATTTTCGATTCTTGCTGTTTGAATTATTTCATACTCATGAAACAGAGGCAAATAAGGGCTCTAAATCATTGAGTCAACTGGTAGGATATTTTCCAAAGAAGTGCTAAAGAATGAACACATGACAGAAAATGGAATTTAAAAAAAATAGCCTAGAGAATCATTCTCCTTCACTCACACGTCACCCTTCCTCAGTGTACATTTTTCAATGCACTCATGCATCCGAGCTGTCATCAGATGTCTAAATGATAGGTTTCAGGATTATTCCCTTACTGTTAGTGATCTGAAGTGCTACTCCAGTGTTTTCCATTAGGGTGGATATCGATAGAGGACACTTAGTTTGTAGTGACTGTTGTTTATGGTTCACTAGTATATGAACTCAGAAGTGCTCTTTTACTATATATAGTGTATGTGAAATGTTCTCTGTGAAATGAAGATGCATATACATAGCAGTAAATAGCTACTTTCAATCTAGTCCCATCTTTTTCTCACCCAACATTCATATGGTTTTGTGCAGTAAATACATTCCCTGAAAGTCTCATCTCAAATAAACATATTTCAAACCATCTATTTCTATAAACTTTCACTATCATTTCAGAAATTTGAGATACATTTTTGTAAGAAAAAGGTCTCCAAAATGTAATAAAAATTAGGTTTAAAAGTCCCAACTGAAGAAATTGTCCTGCATCTGTTGGTCAGTGTCTTGAGCATTTAATGGTCCTTATAAAATAGTTGATTAAATAGAAGTTTCTTCCGGAAGAGAATATTCACTTAAATGTTTAAGCAGGAACAGAAGTTTCGGGTATTTAGCATACGTTCCTAGGTAGAAGATCCATCTGGAGATCCTTGTTCAAATATTTTCAAACATTGATTTTCAAACATTGTAGGAAGTATAAGTGATTTATAATTATTATAATGATATCATTGTCCCATTTTAAAATGGGTGTCAACCTGTCCCAATGTCTGGCAACTGTAAAATCTATAGTTGATTAGCATTTCATGGCTTAAGAACATTTAGGTAATTTTGATTGAGCTGGTCAAGACATCTTCTCCTTTATACCGTATATACAGTTCATATCAGTGGTATCGTTTTAGTTGTACCAAAATGAGTCCACATTGAAGAAATGTGATCAAGCCCAGTATGGTGGCTCATGCCTATAATCCCAGCAATTTGGGAGGCTGAGGCAGGAGGATCACAAGTTCAAGGCCAGTATCAGCCATTTAGTGAGGTCCTGAGCAACTTAGTGAGACTCTGTCTCAAAAAAATAAAAAGGGTTTGGGAATACAGCTCAGTGGCAAAGGAACTCTGTGTTCAATCCCCAGTACCAAAAAAAGAAAAAGAAAAAGAAAAGAAATGTGAGCAAATTATGATTACCTTGAATTTCTGGAGGCAAAAACTTGGAAATATTTGACAGTCAGAGCAGCTAAAATCTGGGAAAGAATCAGAATCTCAAATGCCTTTAGTCCCCAAATTTAGATAGCAGTGTGCTCATTTTCTTGATATTATAGGGAATAAAGGCTGAGATTTGAAAAGCTAAGTAGCTACTTTTACGATGAAATCTCGCTGACCATGCTCACCATTTCTTTTTCCTGCCAACACCATTAAGTTTGAGCTTATTATTAACTGACACTAAATAGTGCTGATTGCAAACTTTATTTGAAGTCTGGATTATTTTGTACTTAAGTGCATTCAAGTGTGAAATCACAGAAATATCTTGCTTTAATCTAACATAAGCATTTCATTTCAAATTTAAAAATCAAACCATTAGATCATATTTTAGGGCACAAAGCAAATCTTAGCAAGTACAAAAAAATAGAGATACTACCCCAATGGACTTATAGAACAATTTCTGAAATTTGTGATTTGATTTCTTTTTGCTTTTCAATAATCAATGTTTCTTTCACCTTTGTTTTTCCTCATTACGATCTTTAGTTGGAGAACAATACAAAATGAAGTGGTATAATATGGTGTCAGATTGTGATAGACCTAAAAATCAAAGAGAATCTATTTGGTCTGTTAGATTTTATGAAGATACTGATTACAATATGTTCACATCAAGGACAGTGTAGATTTGAATGGACAGTAAGTGAATGCTGTATTTTCAGTTATGGCTTGTGGTGGACACTGTGATGCCACTCAATTGCACCTTCACTAAAGGACCTACTGTGCTAACTCTTCAGAGTCCTCAATAGACAGCCTTCTGCTGTCAGTCCCACCAGAAATTGCCTCAGTCATTTTGGGGTCCATTTGAGATGTGAGACATTAAAGGGCAAGCCATCTGGGCCTAACTTGGAGCATCTCTGTAAAGGGCCATTCTTGGTCCATAGCTCCTCTGGGATTGTACAACTGTGTTATTGGGTCTGCTTGTCCCTTAACTTCTCACTGCCCATTCCTGATTTATTCCTTCTCTTTTACATATGTTGATCCTTAAGGACACTTCCTTACAAATATTCTGCATGCTTTAAATGTTATCTTTTTCCTGGGGAACCCAACCTGTAATTCATACTGTTTCTAAATACACCAAACTAGACATCTCTCTGGCTTCCTAACCATCCCCTTCCCTGATCTCTTCTATTTCTGTAAGTAGCTCTTCCATTCCACATATCATTTTTAAGCATCTGTTATGTGCCAGTCAGTGTTCAGCAAATGGGAATGTAAGGTTGGAAAATATGGTCCTGCCTTCATAGAGCCTACTTTTCAGTGGGAAGGAAATACAGCAAACCAATCATTACCAGTACTGTAAGTACTTCAGAAGGAAAAATGTAAGATATTATATTCAATAGCCATGGTATAACAACATAACTAGTCAAAAGATCTAGCTGTGCCACTAAGTATGTGAATGTGGGTAAATTACTTTCTTTAGCATGAATTTCCTCATCTTTAAAAGAGATGTATAATCCCAAAAATACCAGTCTACTTAAAAAGGAATTGCTCCATGTACTGAGATAGTTTATGCATAAATAGCTGAAATATTAAGAGTCTCTAGAGAACACATCAGAACCACCTTCCATCCTAAATTGTAAGTTATTCCTAGATAAAAAAAAAAATATGCCAACCTCACATTTATAGTTACACTGAATTACCTAGGACAGTTGATCAAGTAAAATACTACACTGTTCGTACAAACTAACACTTTACAGTCTTTAAAGTATATTGAAAATAGTACAAGTAATTGGAACTTGAAATTATTATGAAAATATTATTTACAGAATAATTTTTTAAGCTTTAGTAAAGTTCAAACATTAGTGTGTAAATTTAGTGTAAAGGTTTGTAAGTGAAATTTGTTAAAGAACAGTCTCCTGCACTGATTATCAGGTAGATGTCTTTGTAGCAGAACTTCCTTTCTACCAGACCAAAAGAAGAGTAGGTTAAAACTTAAAGGTATTAACTCTGCCCCAGATAAATGTGTGTGCCTGCCTTTCCTGAGACTAATGAAATCTTTTGCTGTAGGTTTTTTTTTATTTATTTAGAGAAGGGAAGAGAGAGAGAGAATTTTGTTTATTTTTCATCTGGTCTTTTTTTTCTGACACTTAGTTATACATGTGGTGCTGGGGTTCAAACCCAGGCCCTTGCGCATGCCAGGTAAGTGCTCCAACCGCTGATCCACTGCTCCAGCCTCTTTGCTACAGGTTTTAAACCATTCAATGATTGATGATTCTTCAGTCGCTATATACTTGAAATATACCTAATTATATACCTAAGTATTTTTAGAATATACGAATTAATCAAAGCCCAGATTGATTTTTAACTGGTTATTGTGAACATGCTTGCTACCCATTTGTTCTAAAAACATTTCTTGGTATATAGTATATTGATGACATTTTAATAATTTCATATATTTTTCCATCTAAGACTATGTTTTAGATGTCTCCATTGCTAAGCATGATGTACTTTTTTCAGTTGATAATGTTTAGTCCTTCCTTATACTTCTGCAAAATATTTTCTTCACATATATTCATTATAATTTTCAAATCAGTGTTTTATAATACCTTGCCTACTGTGGTCAGTCTCATTATACAATAAAACCTTTTAATAAATTAAGTCCCACTGATGATCACTTATACCACTTTTTGATACCTGACACCTTTAATTTGTCTTACAATTAACTTGTCTCTGATATAATAGATGCTAGCTATTTTCTTGATAGGTAGAGTATGTTTTTCAACTACTGCCTCCCCCGCACACACACATCATGTATTTTTATAAAGCATTGGTCTCTCCCAACTCCCAGATTGTCAATTACTTATTGTTTGCTTTTTTTTTTTTCCTTGTCTTTTCTTTTCCTTTAAACTTACCTTACACATGCTTTTTTGTTGTTGAGGAAGCCTGCACGTGGCAGCATGGTCTAGGCAAGAAAGGAAAAGGAAGTTATTATTGCTCTCTTCTGGCTGCCTGCAATAATAAATCATAACTTGCCATTCCCTAACTGGTGGCTAGAGACTTATCTTCATAAATGCATGTGACCCAAGAAGTTTCAGTTTACATACCCTATCCCTTGGTGTTCTGCCTGTGGAGAGCCTTTTCCTTCCTGAAATTAAACAAAGGTTGCAAGTATTGAAGCTAGGACTTCAAAGCACAGGAAAAGAGAATGTTGTCTTATCCTGTTGCTACAGTGGAGATCCAGCTGGCCATGTTTACCTAACCAGGGTGTGAGACTGCATGTCCATCTGTATGAGGTTCAGCACAGCACTCTCTTGCTCTTTAAGTTTTGAATTTAGAAATCTTTAAAAATATTTCTTGTATGTTTTCCTACGGAGTTATTTTATAGTGATAACTGTATCAGTTTGGAGTATATGCTTACTTTGTTAAGCATTGAGCAGAATGGAGTTTTATAAGATTACCAATTTGCTAGAGCAACACTTAACATCTGTGTTATACATAGATGATATCTGTGTTATACATACATTTACTATCCAAACCAGAACAGAAAGGGACACTATTAATAATTGTACTAGTTTAATGTGCATAAACCAGGACTGACCTGGTTGAACTAGAATATACAGTCATCCTATTAATACCAGATTATTTCCTTTAAAAACCTTTGAGTAAGCCCAAATCACTTTGCTGAATTGAGGTGGTAGGGATGGAGATAGGTGGAATAGTTGTATGACTCTTCAAAATCACTACCCTCTCAGCATGAATTTTTATGTCACTGATGAGTACATAGATAACATCTCAAAAGGAGGATACATTTTAGAAAATGGAGATGAATGTCATGGTAATAATTAATAACTGACATCACTGATTTCTTATATGCCTTGTCTCCTTTATGCTTCAGAAATCCTAGGAGGTGACTACATTATTTTTCTCATTGTAGATTTTTTATGAGAATTAACCAAAAATAAAAATCTTAAGTATGTCTAATTCCTAAGTTCCTTGTTTGCTTTTACTACTATATTGCCTTCCTCTGAACATATTTTATATCTCATTGATTATCTTTTTTATATATGTTGAGGATTTAACCCAGGGGTGCTTAACCACAGAGCCACATCACATCCCCACCGTTTTATCTTTTTATTTTGAGACAGGGCCTTGTTAAGTTGTTGAGGCTGGCCTTGAATTTACAATCCTCCTGCCACAGCCTCCTGAGTCACTGGGATTACAGGCGAGCACCACTACACCCAGCTCATTGATTAACTTCTTAAAAACATAGATACTCTCCCTCTGTGTGCAGGACGAAGTGGGGTGAAGGGACTGTCTTCACCTCGTTTGGCACTGTGATAGTGCTCCATGCTTTGATGAAGTTCCAGTCATTCTGAAAAGGCTCACTGGTAGGAGGAAAGTGGAACTTCCACAGGATTGCTTCAGCAATTCTTTGATTTTCAAGTTCATGGTACTGTGACTGATGTAATATTCGAATTACAAGATTTTAAGTAGATATAATAATTGGTTCTTTTGTACCCCTGAGCCATTTAGTTATAGAAGTATTAGATAATGTAATCGAAGGAAAAAGCAGCCCTTCGTAAATTTTGCCTCTTGGGATCTAAGTCTTTTTAAAATAATGTTTGTCATTAAATGCATTTATAAATTGTCTGTTAGCTTCTTCTAAATGATTAAGGAGAATGCATTAGTTTACATATGTGGAATAGTTTACATTTTGTGGAATCACCTATTAAAATTGTGTATTATATGCCAGGTCCTATGCCAACTGCTTTACATTTTCTTTGTTTAATACAAGAACCCTATGACTAAAGTACATTAATCATCTCCTGTGATAGTCCCATGATAAAATTGAGGCACAGAAATAATCAAAACGGTTTACTTAAGGTGTCCTCACCAGAGTGGTAGAGCAGGGATTTGAACCCAGGGAACCTGATCTCAAAGTCCTTGAATTTAACTTCCATACTTAATCTACGAAGGCTGTTTAATTAATAGCTTATACTTTCAAAAAGAGAAATAATGGATGCAAATTAGAGGTGTGAACTATGAAAACTGAATGTCATAGTGGTCTGAATTTCCTGCTGGGCCGTTTAGTCTTCACATTTCATCTCCAGTGTGTATTTCATTACAATCAATAGAGGAGCTAGTGCTTTCAGTGATAGAACTAGGTTTTTTTAATATTACAGCAAAGATGATATTGGTCTATGAGATGCATGCTATTGGGATTGATTTGCCTAAAAGAAGGAAGAATTAGAAGTAGTCTCTGACTGACTTTAATTCTTTTGGAAATATTTTATTTCTTAAGCTAAAGTTGATGTTCTTTATATTTTAATATTTTCTTATATGTATGAATATTTTTTAAAATCTAAATAAAAATAATTATTGATGCAAAAAAAAAAAAAAAGTGGACACTGCCAAGCAATTCTGCAGAGAGTTTCCAGGTCTTTGGTCCAGGAAAAAAAAAAAAAAGTAGTCTCTGACACAGAGAAGATTCAGTGTCAGCTAGTCAGTCATCTTGGTAAAGGGCACATTTGTAAACCTAGTGGGCCTGATAGCACTGGGAAGAGTGCCATATTATAGGAAATGTACAGGCAGAAATCTAAAGTCATAGAAGAGATTTGTATAAAACATTGTAATTTATCAAACCAAATAAAGACCACACTCAAGTAGAATCGCTGAGTATAATCACAGTCTGCATAATGAAAGGATGAAAAGGTACTAGCTTTTAATACTTTCTAAACCTTTGAAACAACTTAATCTGAAATCTTAACTAAAGCAGCTCTAGGTGGAGCTAATCTATTTATGTACATACACATGTAAATTTTAAAAGGCATCTCAAACCTCAGCCATGCTATGATTCATTCATGCTCATCCAGTAGTAATGATCTTCAGGCTTATAAAACAGGCAGATCCTGGTCTGATGGACACCTTTTTTTTTTAATTTTCTTCAGAATATTCTTTCCTGTACAAATAATTCACAGACTATACCTCTCATAGTACATCTGTGTAATATGTGATCATTTAAAACTAAAGTGATGACTTTTGCTGATGGAAGACTTTAAAACATTTCCCTCAAAAGCAAGTTTAAACCATATTACATATATTTACAAATATTGATGAGGGCCTACATCCTTTCCTGCAATCCACAGTGGTTTCTTTTAGTAGGTCCCCTTGGAGTTTAAAATGTAGGGAGAATTACCCTGAGTGCTATGTCTACCAGGCCACAGATACAGGAAAATAAAATTATATTACTTTTTTGTGTTAGAATGAAGCCAAACCAATTCAGAGTTCTCTTTTCTATTAGGTTGGAAATATTGCACATGAGTAGACTCTTAATTACCAAAATCTAAGACCTTGGACTAAAAATATGTCCAAGATTTCATGGCAGAATATCCCTATATCATCAGCTCCCTGCCTTTGAAGTAAATCAAGACATCTCCCTGCCTTTAGTTAGATTAAAATCTAATGAGAAAATATTCTTTAAAAAATTAAAAATTTAATTTTTAATCTAACTAAAGCTAAAAATGTCTGTGTATTTTCCTTTATGGAAAGTAGCTCATGACAGTTCTTGAAGAAGTGAAATCCAGGCAAAAACTGCAACAGTTTATAAATACAAAAGGGAAATTGAGGAGCTTTTAGGATGACATGAAGCATTTAGATTTAGCCAGAAATTTATTAAGAGAATGGCAGATAAATCATTTGAGGTCCTTGAACAAGGCATGATATAGTAATAGGTGTACAGAAAAGGTGTGCATGAGTTCTGGAGTGAGATGGTGGCAGCTCTATAATTTATTCACTTAGCCTGATGGATTCACTATTATGGTATTTTGTTTTCTATTATCTAATCTTGGTTTAAAATTTTATATTTTAGTGTCAATGTAATCTAATGAGAAAATATTTTTTTAAAAATCTAGAAGAAGGTAGCATTCTACTCAACAATGTGTGAAGTATTGAATTAGATTGTTGTTTTAGGCTTTTCAAAAATATTGGTACTACGAAGTGCATTTTGCAGTAATATCATGGTGTCAATAACCAATATGATTTAAGATTTTGATATAAAAAAGTGGAAATCAGGGCATGAAGATTTCAGGTACAAAAATGCTGCTGAGTAAGCTCTAAAGGTGAGTTAGATTCCCATCAGGTGATATTCATTGAGAGAAGATGTGCATATTAGGGATTTAAAGGAATTTAAAAGAATGAGACATTTTTAACTCAGAATGCCAAAATGCATTATTTGGCATCAAAAGCATACCTTGGGGGCTGGAGTGGTAGCTCTGCAGTTACAGCACTTGCCTGGCATGCATGAGTACACGGGTTCAAACCCCAGTACCACGTACACAACAAAGTCTTGGAACAATGAAAGTCACATGAAAAACTAAATAAAAATTGCTTCTGTCTTTCTCTTTGACTCTTTCACTGTTCCTCTTTAATTAACAAAAAGCATACCTTGTTGTTTTCCCTATATGAGCTTCCATCAACATTCACAATTCTCTTTTTTTTTAAGTGAAACATATTTTTGGTGGACAATTTATGAAAATTAATAATGAATAGTAGAAAAATTGCTCCCTTTTCTTTAATATAAGAATTTAGAGGAAGAAAAGATATTTGGTGCCAAGAGAGGGCATTACTATGAAATTTGTCTATTTATTGTCTTGTAGCTCTAAGTTTCTTATTAAACTTTCTAACATTTGTAGTGTCAAATTAGGATCACTTGTGATAGTAGATGAAAACACTTTTTGGATTATTTTGATGTAGAAATTTTATTTTTCAGTTTCTTTATCTGGCATACCACTGATTTTGTCAGCATCTCAAACAAAGTGCCTTTTTTCTTTCAGAAGCCATTTAGTTCTATAGATATAACATTCTATAGAAAAAAGTTAAAGTGTAATAGTTTGCCAGCACAAAGAAAGAATATTAGAAAGAAAAATAATATTGATAAGACTTTGGGAAAAAAAGGATTTTTGCAGACATTTAAACACCAAGAATTACAAGACCATGATGAAGAACAGGCTAGTCGAATTAAAGAATTTAAAGCAAAGTATCTTTCTTTAATGATGTGCCATCTACTGAAAATTAGTAGAAGTTAGTCCTAAGTAGCTAACAGTGAACCCCAGGTGCTAACTTCCCTCAAGCAATAAAATAGGAAATGATGGAAGAAATTTGTAAAAGAAACCCTCAGGGATTCCCCTGTGATCTCTTTAATCCTTGACTTGTCAAACCACATGGAAAATAATAGAGCTGCGTAGTTTTAAGACTTAAGTGGTATTATCTTTTTAAAAGAAAATATTAGCTCTTTTCACATCTATGGACAAGAATAAAGTATGTGTTCAGTGCAAAAGAGTAACTTTGAGCCAGAGATGCATATGGCGTTTTCATTTTTAATATAACACTATTATCTGTGACTAAGCAGGCTGCTTCCAGTGGGAAAAATTATAGCTAATATTTTATTTTTCCTTTTTTAAGATGATTCAACGAGAAGCAGATATAAAAAGCAAAGTAACTGCTGTGGCATTGACAGACTCTGTTCACAATGTGTGGCATCAAGAAGCTGGCAAAACCATTCGGGAATGGATGAGAGAGGTGAGACTTGGTTTTGTTCAATGCTGAGATGAATAGAGGTGTGGGTTTTTATATCTTGAACCCCACAAGCTTATATCACCTTCCATTCCCACACTCCCTTTCTAGAGGTTGAACATTGAGAGGGAAAACTGGATATAGTTAAAATAATAATTGGAAACCCTTCTGAAGAACAAATAATTTTTTAAAGCACTTCCTCACCTTTTGGGTTTCCTTAAAATATTATGTATGTATACAAATATATTAGAATTTTGGCTGAAGACTGACATTGTATGATGAGATTCTTATTCCCAGATGTTTAATTTTCCTCCAACTATTTGGCACTGGTGCCTCTTAATTACAAGAGAGAAAATTAGTGTACATTTGGTCTTGTCTTTTTCTTCTTGAAAGGTGGAAAGGATGTATCACTCTTTAACTGATTGGCTCACTACTTCCAGTAAGAGCAGAAGTAGAAAACTGAACTAGTGTTATGCCAAACCTTGAGCTAGGAGAAAGGAACCCAGGCCCTGGCCATTGTCCAGCCTCAGCTAAGAAAACATTTTTTATACTTCCTAAGGACTGGTGATTCTGAAAGCTAACAAGGACTCACAGAGCATCCTCTGGTTATTTTGTTTTCCAAAACTTTCAGCCCATTATTATCTTTATCCTATTCCAGATATCCAGCTAAAAATTTTCTTTTTTATTTATATTTACCTTTCTGGTATTATAAGTAGTTGACATCAACTACCCCATAATAAATCAATAATAATCATAATCAATAATCAACTACAGTAATTCTTTAGTTGACTAATTTACTTACATGTATATAAATGAGTGATTAACCTTCCTAGATTTCACTCAGGGTTTTATTGCTTATTTGGGTCTTTTGAAGTGCAGGGGATTGAACCCAAGCCTGGTGCATGCTAGGTAAGTGCTCTTCCACTGAGCTTTAGTTTTCTAGAATACCTGAGCGTCTCATTAGGTGGCCTCTCACTATAGAAATGTACGGTGGGTAAATTCTGCTGGGCTTTGTGGTCCAAAGAACCAGAAGGTTAATGTTCAAAAAGAATTTTAAGTATATAGAAGTATGTTATATGGAAACACTATATAATCCCATAATCATCTTTTAATATCACCAATCTGCTATTGCTGTTGTTAGAAAAAGTACTTTCATCACAGAAAAGTCCAAAATAATTTTTTCAGACCTTATAATACTGTAAACATATAAAGGGATTTAATCCCCATTAAATCGATGCTTTCTGACCACATTGGTTCTCATATTTCTCCTTCACAGTGTAGCTATATCCTTAATTACCATTTTTATGGACCTAAACATTTTTGTTTTCTTTATTGTCGAACCTCGGGCGGGCAGGATGGCTTGGACCAGCCGAACTGTCCCCCCTGGAGCCGAGCAGGAGGGTGAGTGCGGTGACTGGGCTCTCCCTGGACTCCCTTCGGTGGGAGCCCCCTCCGCTTGGCCAGGGAAATGAGTCAGTAACACGGAGTTGGTGGAAGCTCAAATCCGTTTATTACCAAGGCACACGGGTTTTTACAGGGAGGGGAGACAGCTAGGGAACCAATAGTAGAATGACAGGTTGGACTGTCCTGTCCAATGAGGAATGGCTGGGTCAACTTTGTCAACTATCGATATCAGGAAAGGCAGTTTTGAGGATTAGAGAAGAGGAAGAGGAAGCAGGCATCAGGTTCGTGCCCTTTGTGCTAGGCGCGTGGAATTGGAGCGGAGAAGATGTGTCATGGCGTCCAGTGCAGCGTTCGGCTTCAGTACAGTGTCCCACACTTTTTTTTTTTTTGAGGGGTGGGATGCTGGTAATTAAGCCCCAGGGTGCTTTACCTCTGAGCTACGTCCTTAGAGCTTTTTAATTTTTATTTTGAGACAGGATCTCACTAAATTGCCCAGGCTGACCTTGAACTTGGAACTCCTGGCTCAGCCTCCCAGATCACTGGGATTACAGGCATGCATTAATGCACCTAACCAGATCTAAGCTTTTGCAAGAGGAAATTTCATGTACTTTTTATTATGCTATTTATTGTCCAAATGGATATTTTGAAATCTTTCAGCATTGTATAAGTAGTAAGGTTAATTAAGGAACTTTTAATAACTTCTTTCCCCATACATAACCAGTGTGGTACTTGGTACTTGGTCCAAACTAGAAATCCATACTCACAGTTTTTAATTGGAAATTCTTCATAAATGTTTCATTCTAGATGACAAATACAACAAAATTTATTTAGATTTACTTTTTAAATATTTCTAAGGCTAGAATAGTCATTCCCTTAAAAAATCAGGATATATTACTCTGCATTTTTCATCTGACTGAGTAAATAAGCTATAGTCTAATTCATTTTAATTTAATCAAGGATGCCTATTTCCCGCAACCATAGCTTTTATAAAATTTATAACGTTTTATAAGTACCCTACTTCTTGTATAGGTTTTTTTTTTTTTTTTTTTGAGTTCCTTTAATTATTCCTTAAGGAAGCAGCATGAAGAATTTTATGTTCTGACTTATCAAAATTGAGACCTCAACTCAAGCATTTACCTAGCTGTATAGTCTTGGGTAAGTTGTTGAATCTCTTTGAGATTGTTTTCTCAAAATTTAATACTTACCTTGTGAATGTGATTGGAAAATAACTTAGATAAAGAAAAGCACAGTTGTTGTCCTTTAAAGAAGTTCAGAAAATTATGGTTCTGTTATTATTTCCTCCTCCCAAATAATCTAAAATGCATGAACCTTATTCCTTTGTTTTATGCATTACTTGTATATTCAGACTATCTTACAAAAGGGAACTGGGGTGACATGCTGAAAGAATTCAGAACAAGCAGTTGGAAAAACTTTTGATAATAATTCTGGCTTAATCACTTAACTAGGTAAATTAATACTTGGGATTCTAGCATGTACCAGCTACTTTACTAAGACTTATACTCTTAGACATGCCACTCCATCTTTAGGGCCTGTTTCATAATTGTGAATTAGACATAATAATTCCTATTCTGTCTGCTTCATAAACTATTATAAGAATTAAAGGTGAAAACCCCCTGAAAAGCAAATGTTAGTATATAAAGAGATGTGATATATTACAAACACTATACTATCTCACAGATAAAATTTATTTGTTCATTCTTGGTTGAGTTTTGAAATTATCCCTGCTGAGATCTCTTCCAAAATGACAATTAAATGGGAGGGAATAAAAGTCTGCAATAGTTGTCCTTATCTAACCCACTTGTGTATGTGACCAGGGCTAGTACAGAAGATTTCATTGTGATTTGGCCAGACAAAAATTTATTATTTTCCAACATTCAGAATGAAACTCTGTCCCCTCTGCTTTCTCATTTTCAGTCCCTCTCCACACTACAAGACTCCTCAAAATTATAAAGAGAATATAAGCCTGGATTATAGTAAATAGGAAAGGCTGTTGTCTTGAGTATGGGTGTTGGGGGAAGGTGTTGTACTGCAAACTTTGTGTCCCTCAGCATCTCTCTTCCTACCACCTGCCACTGTAGTTTCATTAGCAATCAACAAACATATTGAGATATTTTGCATTTACCCTCCCCAAGAAAAATACCTTAACTAAGCTGGAATATTGTCCATAAAAATAATAGTCTGATTGTGGAGGAAGCCTTGGTACTTTTATCCTTTTGATAATTGGCTTCATTATTACATCAAACACTGCTTTAACATTTGGAAGCAAAACAGTGGTGGAAATTGCCTAGTCATTCGTATTATATTAAAAAGTAGTAAAATCAGTTCTTGTTTTGCAAGCATGTTTAGTGTGATAAAGTGAGCAATGTTAAGCATTTGTTTATATAAAAATCTGTTGTTTTAAACCTATCAATTTAGCATATAGCACAGAGATTAAGAAATATATCTAGTATTACTTGTATAATTATTAAATAATAATTCCTGTATTGGGGATGTAGCTTAGTGGTGGAGCATTGCCTAGACGTACAAGGCCTTGGGTTTGATCCCAGAACTGAAAATATGCTACTAATAATAATTATCATCATCACCATAATAATAATAAAGAGGAAGAGGAGGAACTGGAAGAATTACTATTCCTTTAAAAGGAAGTAGATCAAAGAGGGCTACTTTTGATAATTCCAAGTAAAACTTCTCCCAACTAAAAGACCAAGGTCAGTCTTAAGAGTAGAAGTAAATAAGTAACTGAAGAAAGCTGCTAAGAGACACTTGTATCCTCAAGCTCCAATACTGTCAGAGCTGAGTGGCCTCTGAAAATCTCAGCCAAGCCAGATACACAGTTCCGCATAAAAGTCGTGAACCCTTCCTCTTCTGATTATAGGCCATAGAAACACAGCCTAGTGAATTACAATTGTACTTGTCAGAACAGAACCTCCCACATTAAAAATCACCCTTTAATTTAATGGTTATTTACATTTCAGACAAATGCAAAAATAATGACTAAAAACCTTGACTCAGCCAGCGCAGCTAGCATCTCCAAATAACATGCACAGGAAAAGCTACTACCTACTTTTCTTTTTAAATATAGTAGATCCTAACATTCCTACAAAAATTTTCAAGTTATATCTACTCTGAAATACTGTCAACCTTTGGTTCAAGTCAAAGGGAGTCACCCAGTCCTTTGGTCCTTTGGAACTTCTATTTTATATCAATAAATTCCAGACTCTTGAATTGTACAAAGAGGAAAATTTACAACTACAAAAATCTATGGGGTTGGGGCTGGAGCAGTGGCTCGTCAGTTACGGCGCTTGCCTGGCATGCGCAAGTACACGGGTTCAAATCCCAGCACCCACGTACACAGCTAGGTGTCAGAGCAAGGAAAGCCATGTGAAAAACTCAATAAAAATTGATTCTGTCTGTCTCTCTCTCTCACTATCCTTCTGTCATTTAAAAAAAATCTATGGGGTCATAATCTCAGAATAAGAAACCTTTATCTTACAAAAGACAAAAAGGAAATGAAACCTTTAAATTGAAGACACTCAATAACATTCACGATATTCTTTGCTCTCTCTTTTTCCTTCAGACCCAGAGAAATGCTAGTTATGTGATTCGTCCCAAGCTGCTATCCCTGGTCAAGGGCTTCTTTCTTTATGCTTGTTCATGTTGAGGGAACATTGCCTCTGAGATTCAAGCATGGAACCGTTGGTAATCCTAATCCAACATGCCTGTTGCCTACTCAGGGCACCTGAGAAAAAGATCTCAAAGGCTGATAACACACACCAGCATATTTTTAATTTATGTAGAACTTTCCTAGTGGGCTGCCTATGTTGCCACTTGGGATAATTAGTGTTCATTCCAACTCAGACACTGGGATGGGGACAAATTGGGATATTGAAAAGAATAATAGGTAAGTATTAGAAAATAGTGAAAGAGATTTGGTTTTTCAGTTATAGAAACATCTCAGCATAGGGAGTTATATGTGATAAAATGGAATTTCAAACAGATTGAATTCATATGTAATAGCTATCTGTCTTTCTTTACATGTATGTTTATGTTTTTTATTTCATTATACTCCATTATATGGCAAACATTTTTTGACTTGCTTTGCCTTGTTTTCTATGTACTTTCATCAGTGGGGTAAAAATGTACCATCACTTTTATTAATACTAGGAAATCCTGCAAGATATATTTTTACATATGTGAACTATAGGTGAGCAGTATTGAAAGACTGACATATTACCTTGGTAATAGCCAAATTTCATCACATTTGGAGGTGTTGGTAGGATGAATAATAATGAAAGTATATACCTAATCGCTGCCTGTCTGTTGGTAGTGCTAATTGCTGTCATTGAAAAGACTGAATTGTTTAAGAAAAAGAGAGAGAAAGAAAGTTATTCTTCATTGAAGCTATCTCCCTGTATCATTGGGAGCCTATTTTTAGTACCTATAGAAGTCACGATTTTTGAATTTATTAGGGGCTGTGATGAATGATAAAACAAATCATCCATTTACATATCTTGACACTGCTTTGGAGAATACTTATTTCTTACAAGCAAGTGTCACATTGTATATAAAAGCTGGCTAATTGTGTGCTAATCTTCTGCATTATCTAGAATTCTCTGATGTGGTATTCTATCAATGGTAATATTAATTTTACTTATTTCAAATGTATGAAATATCTTCCAAAATGCTACTTCTTTTATAATTTCTACTCTCTTACATTGTGTGATTTCACATTCAGCTGCTAATTAAGATTAGAAGTGCACATTGTAGAGTATGTATCCATTTTAAACTGGCAAGCTTTTGTAATACATGAAAATACTAATATTTTATCCATTTTAAATATAAAAGAGAAAGCATTTAAGAACATGACTAGATGTTGTGTTTGTTTTCATGGTTTTTTTCCCCTGCACAGTTCAATAGTTTCATTGATCCACTGTTTCTTACAAAAATCTGCCATGCTTTGTGAACTTCACTTTCTAATCTCATACAGCAACCCTTCCTTTATATTATTCCTGCTCTCTCTGGTCCCAGAACAGTAGGGTTGCCTTGACAAATCTATTCAAAAGCCATTCCTCGGCCTTTATTGGTGGGGACTGGGGCCTTTGAAATTCTCTCCTCACTGCAACACAGCTGACATCTTCTTCCAGACAGAATGAATTAAGGAAATACAATAAGACACTTGATCTACCAGTCAAGGATCTTTCCACAGTGAGGACGGATTCCATGGTGCACAACCAGGGCAGCAAGCATCTAAAAATATACAATACATGCTTGTTTACCAGAATAGCAATCACCGATTTTTCCAACATGATTGATGGGATGATTTCTTTTAAAATAAAATCTGTCTGGAAATTCAGTGTGCGTGTGTGTGTGTAAATTTTCTAAAGCCATACGATTTTAATCATATCTTTTAAGCCAGAATTCAAATGCAGACTTAAAATGTATAAAAGAAATACAGAGTATTTTTATTTTGTTTGTCTGAGTTGCAAATCATTATCACCTTAGACTGATCTTTAATACTGAAAACTTTGTGTCCTCAGACACACAGCTGCAATTCACCAGGTGGCATTTCTTTTTCCATTTTTTTTCTCTTTTTCTTTATTTTAAAGAGAGAGGGGGAGTGAGAGAGAGAGAGAAAGAGAGAATCAGTTTTATTTAGTTTTTCATGTGGCATTGGTTGCTCTGACACTTCATTGTGTACATGATGCTGGGGTTCAAACCTGGGTCCTTGTGATTGCCAGGCAAGTGCTGTAACCCCTGAGCCACAGCTCTAGCCCCCAGGTGGCATTTCTATATAACTGTTTTGATACAGTCTTCATGAAGCAGGTTGTAGTAAAAAGTAAAAGTAAATACATTTATATGAGCCAGATTTTGAGGGGTAAATGTAAAATTTATTACTTCTAGTAGTCCACAAAAACTATAGTTTAAAAATTAGCTATTCTTTCATATGTTAGATTAATAATTACTTCAACCCAGATTAGCCAAAACATTTCTCAGCAAGAAGGAAGAAGTAAGGGGTATCTCATTCCCTGACCTGAAATTATACTACAGGGCCATAGTAACAAAAACAGCATGGCAGTGGCATCAAAACAGAACCAAACACCAATGGAATATAATAGAGGATTCTGAGATGAACCCTCATACCTTTAACTATCTGATATTTGATAAAGGGGTTGGGGAAGCATAGTGTGGAAAAAGGATAGCCTATTCAACAAATGGTGTTAGACAAATTGGACAGCTATGTGTAGACAGCTGAAACTGGGTCCTTACCCTTTGCCCTGCACAAAATTTAAATCAAAATGGTTCAACGATCTGGTTCAAAATTTATTTGAAAAAGAAGTAAGATCAACACTACAGGACATAGTGGTCAGCACCGCCTTCCTTAACAAAACTCCCATGGCACTAGCAGTAAAGTCAAGAATAATTGAATGTGATGCAATTAAACTAAAAAGCTTTTGCACAACTGAAGAATTAGTCAAAAGTGTCAAGAGAGATCCTGCAGAATGGGAGAAAATCAGACAGAGGGCTAATATCCAGAATATACAAAGAACTAAAAAAACTAAACACCAAAATCACAAATAATCCAATCAATAAATGGGCTACGGATCTAAAAAGAAACTTCTCAGAGGAAGAAATCCAGAAAGCCCATAAATATATGAGAAAATGCTCTACATCATTAGCAGTAAAAGAAATGCAAATCAAACTTCACTGAGATACCACCTCACTCCTGTTAGAGGGGCAGAAATGAAGAACACCAACAACGACAGATGCTAGAGGGGCTGTGGGAAAAGAGGAACACTGTCACATTGCTGATGGGACTGCAAACTGGTTCAGCCACTCTGGAAAGCAGTGTGGAGACTCCTCAAAAAATTAGGGCTGAAACTACCTTTTGACCCCGGCTATACCACTTCTGGTTATTTTCCTAAAAGAGTTAAAATCAGCATATTATAGAGATACGGCTTCATCAATGTTTATAGCAGCTCAATATATTATAGCTAGACTATGGAACCAACCCAGATGCCCCTCACTCAATGAGTGTATTAAAAATCTTTGGTACATATATACAATGGAATACTGCTTGGCCATTAGAGAAAATGATATTATGGCATTTGCAGCCAAATGGATGGAGATGGAAAAAATTTGCTAAGTGAAGTATCCCAATCTCAGAGACTCAAGGGCTGAATGTTTTCTCTCATTCGTGGAAGCTAGAATACAACTGAAAACAGTATTATAGATGGCTAAGCTAATAATAACCTCAACGTGTATGAATTTTTACACAAACAGGGGGAACCTTGCCTAGGATACCTGGAGATGTAGGGAGGCGGGCAGGGAGGGGGGAGGGATTAGGAAGGATATCAAGGAGACTGGAGGGAGGGAGTATGGGGGAATCAACTCAGAAGGAAATTCTGACCTCCACAAGAAGTCCATTTAACACAGGGGTTCAATTGGGGGAAACATAGAACCATGGGGAACACAAGGGGGCAAACCATGGAATGGCATCAGCCTTGGCTAACTATGTGAATATACATTTGTTCTTGATTGTTTGATAATGATTCCCCCTCAATTGTAAGTCCATATTCAACTAATAAACAAATAATAATTACTTCACTCTAACATTTTTATAGTATATCTTTTTAAATTTTCCTTAATTGTTATCTCTTTTTTCATTTATTTCTTGGCATCTCACCTTTTCTTAGAAATATATTACATCAGGGTTCATAGAAGGTTCCATGTCTTCTTAATATCAGCATAGATGACTTGCTGAAATGTAAAAAGATATATTTTTCCACAGTTATATTTGTCATGAAAACATATTTACATAGAAAAAGAATTTAAGTATATGGAAAACAAGTTGAATTTTCTTTCAGTTATTGATTTGATAGGACAAATATACCTCTTTCAACTAAAAATTTGGTCTTGGCTTACATTGTGTTTCAACAATATTATCTCTGTTACATTGCAGAACTGTTGTAATTGGGTCTCTAGCTCAGAACCATTAGACACATCAGTGGAATCCATGCTACCTGACTGTCCCCGAGTCTCAGCAGGTATGTGTTTGATTGAAGATATATGGATTTGTCTTTTTTTTTTAAGGTTAAAAACATTCCAATGAAATGTAGAATTCTGTTTTGTGGATTATGTTATGCTACCTATGAATTGATTATTAGCAATATATGACATAGTTCTAATCCTTTATCAAATTTTGTTAAGAAGCTTTGAATGCTTAACAGAAAATTCAGTAAGATAAGTAGGTGAAACAATTCAAGAGTGAAACAATTCAAGTAGTACACAGTTGCTGTTGGAGCTTAGATAAGACAATGCCTTAAAGACAAAGACTGGTCACCACACAGACTCTTTCACGGTATAATTGTCTCTGATTGAATACCAACCCCATGATAAGTCAGGCAGTCAAGACTATAGTATGCCTAGAGTCTTTAGAAAAAAGTTTTTTTCATGCTGAGAGTTTAGCTGGACCTTCTGTGTTAGATAGGATTAGATGGTGGGAAGACAATCAAAATGGCATCCTAGGCAAAGGAAACAGCAAGGATGGGAATAGACCTGAAGATGTTCCCAGAGAATAAAGGGAAGACTGGTCTTCCTATTGAAAGGAAAGAGATGAAGAGGTGAACACCTCAGCAAACAATTGGAAAATGTAAGGATGGCATTGTTTCAAGGCGACAGGGTATGTACTGAGTCTCTGGGTAAGGCGAGAGGGACATTTTTCATTGCTTTCTTATTTTGATTTTCATGGCTCCCAACCAATTTGGATGATAACACAAAGTGAATAGTGGTATCTGGTTGTGACTAATAACATAAATGGGTTTGACTGGCCATGAATGCTAGAGAATAAGCATATATTTGGGGAAAAAATCTGTTCTATGTAACAATCATAGGTGATAGTCACTAAATACTTAGAATTTCAAACGTGTTTATATATTGGAAGGAAACAATTTGGAGAATAAGTCAAATGCAAGGTAATGAATTATTCTCACAACTAAATACTTCTACCATTAAAATGTAAACTTCAATTGAGCTTCACTGTCAACTGTAGGTCTCTTGGAGTTCAGAAGCAGTTCTGAACCTGGGGTTCAGAAGCATGACCTCAGGGTTCAGAAGCAGGACTGCTAGGAGATATATACTCTATAACATATACATATATATGAATATATCTGTGTTTGTAAATAATTTATACAATATATTTTCATTATTAATGATAATTATAGTCTATGAAGTCACTGAGAACACCAAATTAGCAAATACTAAATCATTACTCTAAGGAAATATATAGTGCTGCATTCCTATGAGCCTGTGGTCACATTTTTGTCAACTAGTCAATACATAGGCTTGTTTTAAAACAACTCATTTAATATATATTATTGAGTCATTAACATTAAACTCATGGCCAGCAGCACTAATTCATCCCTGAACAAAACTTATCTAATACTCGTATTTTCTCCATAATGTGCCTCACAGCTGTCTTATGCTATAAACACTGGACAGCACCTCAGAACTTTATTTGGGGACCATTTGAAACAGAGAAATCACAAAAATATGAAAAATATGATGCTAAATAGTATGGGAAAAGGACACTTGTTTACAATATAAGAGCTGAAATAAGTAGGTAGAGTACGGCCTTCTTCAAACTTAACTAAGAACAGTAACTCAGACTTTTTGCTGCTCTACACTTGTACGTCTGTGAATGACTAAAAAATTGCCATGTTGATTTTGGGGATACAAATAAAGTTTAGTGAATAGGTGAGTTCATAAATCCAGTGTCCACAAATAATGAATACAGACTGTACTATATCAGAATAGAGGAAAAGATTTGTTACTAATATTTAATGAGAGCTAATGAAACAGTCTCAGTAAGTGTATTGACTTTGCATTTGATGCTGGAGCTTGAGTCCACAAAGCAGGCAGTGAACAAGGGAAGTTAGATACAAAGTGGCAGAGAGCAAGAATAAGCTAAAACCTATATACAAGAGCTGGAATCTATGAAGATAGAGATGGACTTCAATCCATGTCAGTTCTTATTGCCTCTGAGTTTAGTGGTATGGGTGTCCTTTGTCATGGAGCTAAACACACACATATCTGAACCTGGAGTCAGTGATGCTGAAGGAAAACCCAGGGGAAGGTGGAGCAGATGCAGTCCTAACTATTGCCTCACACCACAAGATGACCCAGCAGATAAGTGACAACATGTGTGTGCTAGAAATGGCTACTGCTTTACATTAAGCCTCCAAATTTTCTAACAAAGGGGAAAAAATTCCCTTGTGTATGTACCATGCTAACCAGAAACATAGGAAAATGTAGTTCAGACTAGCCAAATTTACACATTAAAAATCTACCATAGTCCACCCCTTCCAATCTGGCACTCATATACATCTCCTTAAGACATACTTAATTTCCATTAAGACATACTTAATTTTCCATTAGTACAGTCATGCTTGCTATCCCATATCCCAACTGAAAACATATCTACCCTTTTTCCAGAAATGGGTACAAAGTCTCTTTATTTTCTTTGCCTTATAGTCATTCTTCTCACCTTTGGTAAAGTATAATTTAAATACTGAATGATAAAGTTATAATTGATACATCTTTGATGATAAAGGAGTAAAACAGGAGATTAAATCTAAAATAGTATGTATGCCTATATACATGCATTCATGTCAAAATAAAGAAGAAATCCTATTATATTCTTCATTTTTTGCAGCTGACCATGTAGCTGTATCTGATATTTATGATTGCCTTCTCCAACTACCCATTCAGTATTCCCAATGCTCTCAGCAGATATCTTATCTTGTTAAGATTCCTTGCCTGGAGAAATGACTTATACCTTCATTCTTGAAGGATCAGGGCCATTAGCCTGAATTAGGTTGTTATGGCATTCTCTTGACTGTAATTGTAGGAAATACTAGTAGACACACTAGAGCACTTCTTTCATTGAAGACATATTCTTCCTTATCCCTATTTTGTAGTAGACACTCAGTTTTCCCTTGGAAATGAGGATCTATCACCCACCTAGTATAGCAACACTCTCCACTTTCTATGGATTCCACATAAGGAGCCTAAAATGTCAAGATAGTGGTTTCAGCTCCCATTTCTGTAGAATCATTATTTTATACCCCAGTGGAAACATTTCGCCCTGTGGAGCCAAGACCTTTAGACCAGGAGAGCCTAAAATCATGGCCATGGGAATGTTTTTGTCAGCTTTTTGCTGCTGTGACTAAAGGACCTGACAAGAACAAATTTTAGGAAGAAAGAGGTTTATTTAGGGGCTCATGGTTTCAGAGGTCTATGTCCAGAGAAGGCTGGCTGCATTCCTCAGAGCTCAAGGTGAGGCTGTACATCACAGTGGCAGGCATAGCTCCAGGGAGCAGGGATCTGAAGGCATCACTTCAGGAAGCAGAGCAAAGAGCAGAACTCGACTCCAGATACAGAATATATACCCCAAAGGCACACCCTCAAGGACCCATTTCTTCCAGTCATACCCTACCAGCCTACAGTGGCCAGTTAATCCCTGTAAGGGGATTAACTCACTGATTGGGTTAAGGCTTTTATAACCCAGTCATTTCACCATTCAGCCTTTCTTGATGTCACATGTGAACTTTTGAGTGACATCTCACGTTCAAACAATAACATGGTAGCAGCAGTTTTCTTAGTGAACTGTAAAGGGTAGGAGGAGGAAAAGCCACTCTGTCCTTTCACCCCTAGATTGAGGATAAATAGCACTGTATATTAAATACTGATTTAGAGCAAATCCATATCTTGGAGGACATTGTCCCAAATCTACCTAGCGGACATCATAACTGACTCTTCCAAAATTCATTCAACCATTCTGTCAAGCCTACTGCTTGGAGACAAAGAAGAACATTATAAAACCAGTAAATGTTGGCAGACCTTAGGCACTCTCTTGTCATCTTGCCTGCTCACTCTGATGAAAACCAGCTGCCGTGTTGTAAGCTGCTCTATGGATAAACCCTCTTGGTAAGGAACTGGTATCTCTGGCCAAGAGCCAGTGAGGATTTAAGGTCTGCCAACAGCCACTGAGTGACCTTGGAAAAGAATTCTCCCCTTATTGAACCTTGAGATGACTGCAGCCTCAGCCAGCATCTTGATTGTAGCCTGATAAGAGATCTCTAAGCCAGAGACTGAGCCACCCAGCTAAGCTGTGTTCAATTCCTGACCCACAAAAACTATGTGATAATAAATATTCATTGTTTTAAGATGCCAAGTTTGGTGATTATTTGTCTCACAGCAGTAGATAATTAATACATCAGGGTTAAACTTTAACTGTGGTGGTCACTCCAGCCTAATTAGAAACCACCTTAACTCTTTTATGAGACTAAATAAAGCCTTGTAAGCCATCTTGGTCTACTATCTTAGGGTTTCACAGCAACTCTTTCCAAAGAAACACAAAAATGCTCATTGAAAACAATTTATTTCTGCCCCTGATGCCCACTACCTGACTAGACTTTGCTGTACAGTTGATCATAAATAAGGTGTTAATTTTTATCTTTATCATATTCACTTGATCTTTTACTAAGTCGTCTTAATTTTTGAGGTCTTCTTTGATCAATTTTTTTCTTATGACAGAATTTGCTATGCAGGCTTCTATTTCCTGTGGGCTTTAGAAAAATTAGAAGATTTTGTATATACTTCTCAGCACATATCCATTGAGCCCTCAAATATTTATTGAGCACTCACTATGTTCCAGGTACTGTTTTAGCAGCTGAAGACATGGCAGTGAAATAAGAGGTCATTATGACCAGCTTTTCCCCTAGAAATTAACAAAGAAAAAAAATGTTTCCTAACCCTTCTGCTAGTGGGTGGCTCTTCATTTTGAAGCTGCCGTCAACATTAGGTTGCTGAAAAGAGTTAGGGCTAGCACTCCCAGTACTATCTCCACTTACTTATAAAAACTGAGTGTTTTTTGTTTTTCAACTAAAATCAGACATTTTCCTACAAGAGTCCTTGAAAATGTTGAACAGGGGGTATTTAGTAAGCACTTAAAGAAAGGAACCAACCAGAAGTCCCAGGCAGTAGACTGTCATCAAGCTGTGATGACAACACAAGAATATGTTTGAGGAATGTATTAAAGTGGTCAGAGAAATAAGAATGAAGGAAGCAGAACTCTTAACAGAAGCACTCAGGAACAATCCACACTTTTGGATGGCAGATAGATTAGATGTGGAAGGGGTAGAGGCAACAATAATCTTCAATATATATAACTGGGACAATGAAAATATCATTACCCCAAGTAGAGGAACAGGAGGGGAAATCTATTAAAAGCAGAAGATGGTGACATTGTTTTATGACATATTTGATTGCAGTGATAGTTAGAAATTCAAATGGAAATAACCAAAGGTCATTGAAGTACATTTGAAACACCCAAATTTCTCTGATCAATAATCCTGTAATCTGTGATTTAAAGTATTAATATTATTTGAACTTTTCAATGAATCTACTGACTAAAGGTTAGTACTGGAAACTTTGGCTGTAAATTCAATTTAATGAAATTTTTTTGTTTGTTTGAGCTTGCTAAATTATAAAGTTTTTTCTTAAGTTAAGTTATATTTTGCCTTTTCACTGAATGTTTCAAATGATAGCAGTGAGATTGCATATGAAAATACATACTCATTTAATGCTGTATTTTTTTCTTTATAACTAAATATTTTCCTTTACAAGAAAAATAGATGTATCACTCATAATAACTTCTGTTTGTGAATAGTATTTACCTATGTACACATAAATTTTTTAAAAGTCCAATAAAATTTAAAATTTATCCTTAAAATATTACCAACCATTATTTTAGTACAATTATGTTATTTTTATTTTTTATTTATTTTTTTAAAGCAACTGTAGTACTCAACAACTGCCTATTTCACTGTTGCTGATGTTGGACCTTATATTAAAATGAAGTTGAATTTTTCCATTGTTGTAACATAAAATGAATGATGCATATGTAAGAAGTCTTGAATTTGTGATAAGTGACTGGTGCCCCACTTTTTTTTTTTTTTACTTACTAGTAAAACTGACCATTTAAGTCCACTGTATTCGGAGAATAAGGTAATGATATAATAGAATCTTCATTTATTCTATAGTCCATATTTTGGTTTATCATTTGCTATAAAATGGTAACAGAGAATATCTGCCTCACTTATTATGTGGGCAATTTCTACAGTTTCTGGAGAGGTATTTTCAGTATCTCTCCAGATAAGCAAGATATTATAAAAATGTAATACAGCATTATATATTCTCAGGCATTTTAGAATTCAAGGCTATCATTTTTGAACTATTATTGATTATTTTAATCCTATAGGAGTGAAAAGGCATTTGCAGATATTATCCCTTCCATTTTCTTGTCTCTAATTTTATTTTAAAACAATGAATAACTTTATTTATTCATGTTTGTCTATGTTCTCTGTGACATTGATAAGGGTCACAAAATATTATCCTCAGAAGGATAGGAAATATGGTGGGGAATTCAAAAAGAAAAGGAATATTTGAATGAAAAAACGTTGCTAAGACACAGAAATTGGAAACAATAAAACTGAAAGAGACATTGGGGCAGCAGTAAAAAATGAAATTAGAAATGATCTATGTGATGTGCTGCTTCCAAAAAAGAGCTAATATAATCTTTGACTGCTTATGAGGAAGTTTTCCCCCAGGGAAAAAGGAAAGGAAAATATAAATGCTTGAAAACAGACAAGGTTAGAGAGCGTTGGTATCTCTGACTTAAAAGTCTGAGCACACTCTGGAAAGCAGCATGGAGACTCCTCAAAAAATGAGGGTTGGAACCACCTTATGACCCAAGAATCCCACTCCTGGGTATTGTCCCAAAAGAACTAGTATTGGCATACCACAGAGACACGGCTACATCAATCTTAATAATAGCTCGATGTACAATAGCTAAATTATGAAACCAACTTGGATGCCCCTCGATGGACAAGTGGATTCAAAAACTGCGGTGTACACACACACACACACACACACACACATATACAATGGAGTTCTACTCTTCTGTTAGAGAGAAAGATATCATGGCATTTGTAGCCAAATAGATGGAGATGGAAAAAATTATGCTGAGTGAAATATCCCAAACTCAGAGACTTAAGGGCTGAATGTTTACTCTCATATGTGGAAGCTAGAGTAAAATCTAAGAAAGGTTGAAAGTTAGCTAAACTCAAAAAATAAACTCAACATAGGTGAATTTTCACATAAGCAGGGGGAACCATAACTGTGAAGCTGGGGGGAGAAGGGAGGGAAGCAGAAAAGGGAGGAAGGGATTAGTGGGGTTAGCAATGTAACTGGGAACTTTCAACTCCCATGAGAAGCCCAACTATACACAGGCGGGGCAGAGAATTTCAGAAAATTCAAAAATTAAATCACATGTATATGGTTATTTCTATCTATACAATGGGGATAAAGCAGAGAAGACAAGAGAGTGGGGGATGTTAGAAGGGGGTAGATCCTGGATTAGGATCAACCTTAAATTACTTTGTCAATATCCATCTATGTGTTAATATGTAACAATTCACTCCAATATGTAAGACTATGTCAAACAAATAAAAAAATAAAATAGAAATCTGGGCACAGTTTGCTTTGGCTTTCATATGATTGACAGGCTACTCTACCAGACTCTTTCTACCCAGGGCTACACTTGGATAAGTGCTACTGCTAAGTAAGGCTGGTATACTTTCATCCCCTTCTGAGTACTCCCAGAGTAGCTCTCTGGGTGTGCTCAGGCAGCCTGCACGCATTCATTCAGCAGGTATATACCATGTCCCAAACATTGCTCTGGGTACCAGGAACACAGCAGAGACAAATAAAGGTCCACATGGAGCTTGTATTCTGGTGTCTGTGGGAGACAAAGATTAAGATAAATGTGAACAGTATGTCACATGTAGGACAGTGGTAGGAGAAAATGCAAAGCAGGGAGAGAGGAACTAAAATGTTTATGTGGAGGAGAGGATAAGAACTTTTAGGTTGGTGACAGAGGCCTTGCTATGATGATAGCCTTCCTAGAGCACTTCTTCTATTTCTGATCTACCCCACTTCCCATTGATAAAGACAGTATTTGCCTATGCAGAGATTCTTTTCCTAAATCTTTAGGGTACTTATTCAACTTTGAAATCAGCACCTGAATTATCTCCCAACAGTCTCTTTTTCTGGGTCCTTGAAAACATATTCTCCTCAGATTCGTTTCACCAGTTCTCTGTGGTTCGTGGCAACCATAAAACATGTTTCCCAAAAAATTATTAAGATTATTCCAATATTCCTATAGCACATATATAGGAAAGTATATAAGGATACAACACTCTGGGTTTGCAGTTGAGAGGTAAGTAGATGGAGTCTTGCTACCCTAAGTTCTCCTATTTCACCTGAAGGGTGAAGATCTTGACATGCCTGTGACCACATTGTACCAAGCACACAGAATGCAAAGTTCTATTTTATAGCATCATTTTCTATCTGCTGTTAAGAAAAGACTTGAGAGTTGGAGCTGTGGCTCAGTGCCTGGCATGCGTGAGTACTCAGGTTTGAACTCCAATACCACAAGTGAAGTGTCCGAGCAACAAAAGCCACATGAAAAACTAAATAAAAATTGATTCTCTCTTTCACTGTCTTTCTCTGTCCCTCTTTCTTTAAAAAAGAAAAGACTTGAACCTAGATTTACTGATACTTTGTTGTCCAGACAAATGCCCTATGTCTTTCAGCATGTTTCCTCTAAGAACTTATATAAATCACATTGTTCCTTGCCTTTACCATGGATTAGACAGGCTTTTCTCTATTATTTTAGCCTACCTAGAAAATCTGATATAAATCTGAATACCTCAAAATTAGATAATATATGTAAGGGGGAAAGGAAAAGGAAAAAGAAACCAAATATAGTAAATAGATGTCTTGTTGGTTAAGAAATTAAACTTGAAAATTACTATATTTAGTTGGGCCTTTCTTGGTTTGGATGTAGAAGTGGGCAGTTGATAACGTGTACCTAAATGCTATATTTCCTCACCAGAACGTATGAAGTGGAATATTATCAATGGCTAGGTGAATTTGAATTGTATGTAACCCTAATTTTTCTTTGCTTGAATAATCCAGACTGACTGTTTACAGTAACTGAATTTACTGAATGTTTGCCAAATATTCACTCATTTTATTACTAAAAATAGCTCTTGAGGAAATATCTCTTCTTTGTTGGTGGATAATCACTTACTTCTAGAGATAGTAATGAAAAATCAACAGTAATTGCCTCTGAAATGTGATGTCATTTAGAATATGTAGTCGAGTTGTCTGATGTTTTTAGGTATAGCTCAAATTAATTAGGTACTTGAAAATCTATACTTTGCCTTTGTAGATAGTTTTTAAAACTCAAAGCATATTAGTATATTTGGTACTGTACCACTTTGGCCTGCATGTACTGCTAAGAATTGTAGCATTCTTCTTTCCATTCAAAATATATATTCTAGGGGTTGGAGCCATGGCTCAGTGGTTACCGTGCTTGCCTGGCATGGACAAAACTTCGGACTTGAACCTCAGCACCACATACACAATGAAGTGTCGGAGCAACAAAACTCACATGAAAAACTAAATAAAATTGATTTTCTTTCTTTCTCTTTCACTGTCCCTCTCTCTCTCTTTCTCCCTTTAAAAGAAAAGATATATTCTAATCTGTTAAGTGAGGTTTTCATTAACTAAATAGCACTTTTCGGGCAGCTTTGTTCATGACTGTGGAATTGGCCTTGTAGCTTTTATTTATCAGTTTCCTTAGTCATTGCTCCATGCCACCTTATAATTATTACTTAATGTAAAGGATGAGTATTCTAAAAGTTGACCACAGGAATTCAGTGTTTTCAGTGAATCATCCATTAAAAATAACTGGAATGAGGGACCTGGGTGAAATAATTGATTACAGAATTATTTAAGATAACCTATCTAAATTATTAGACCTCCCTTTACATAAATCACTAATATTTGTCCTGTCTATATATATTTAATTGGGTCCAATACTGTCCTCTGAGTTTCACATTTTTTACTTTCCTAGTAATCACAGTGAATATAAGTAGTCTCACTCCAGAAATCTCACTTTAAAAAAACATTAAAAATAGCCCCCATGTTTTTTACAGCTTTCTGAACCAATTTGTGAAAAATCCCTCAAAGAATTTGGCAGTAAAGGTGGCAACTCTCCTTTTACTGAACTAACTTTTCAGTGTAAAGATTAAAAAAAAAATAAAATCAATTATATTGGAGTACTTTTAGATAAATAACAATAATATGAATTTGTGTTGTAGAGAAAATGAATTACAGGTTATTATGGGAAAGTTTTTACTTTTACTGCCTCCATGGCAAGATCTAACAAATTTTAATGCTATGTCTATAATTGTCTAAGAAGTAGGCAGCCCTGGCTTCCAGTCACCTCCACTTAGAGTCTCTGGGTCCTGCCAGCACATAGAATCACATCTTCCCCAGCCCTGTGTGGTTTACCTGGGTCCACTTGCCTTTTACTTCTCTTTGACTGTGAGACTATATGCCTGCCTCAAGGCCCACATGGTGTTTGCTCTTACACACATTCTCCCTCTACCTCATGTACACCCTATCTGCTCTGTCTTGTCACAGACTGACAGCAAATCACCTGTGACAAATCTGCTAGCAAAAAAACTTACCAAATATACCTTTTAAAAGAAACAGTGTTGCTTCTAGAGGTGATTTGGAACATCTAAAATGAAAATTCTTTGGTACCAAAATGAAAATTTAAAGTGAACATTAAGCACTATACACAGTGCAAATATTTCCTATTTTTAAAATCCCAAGATGTTCTGAGTTGATTATCAGCATACTAAAATCAGGAGTGTTATTTTTGAAATTTTTGTTTCATCTTATTTCTTAAAATATAGTCTTTCTATAGGAAAATAGTTGTTTTTAATAATAAAATTTGAAAGATAGTTTGATCACTGGTTTAAGTTTATAGATATAAAAATTGTTTTAATTGAAATTTGATGTCTAAATATTCTTTGAGACATTGGACTCAGAGCTGCCCTTAATGTCTGTTAATACATCTTTCAGTCATACATGTTTCACCCCTACTATGCAATATGTTATACTAATATATTAATATATCATATATCATCTAGTTTATCAATGTTTTGAAAAATTACATGGCATGATCCTTGACAATTCAGCATATTTTCTTGATTTCTAAAATACTATAGATGTGATTTGAAAAACTGGACAAGAACCATATACATCATTTTTAAAAGCTTTCTGTAGCAATGATCTCTATAAGTGAGACTTTTTATGAAGACATAATTAAAATTTTCTAGTGACTTAAAATCAATGTTGGCGTGAAGATTCTTTTGTTATTAGCTAATATCTCAGAAGTGTTCTTTTAAAAAGTTATATAAATAATTTCAGGTTTTTATTTTTCTTTTTTAATGTTTGTATTAGTACACTATAGCTATACATGATAGTGGGTTTCATTTTGACATATTCATACATGTATGGAATGTATTTTTTGCTTCTTTCCAATCCCTAGGACTTCCTCTTACCTTTCCCTACCCCCTCCTCCTGTTCCCATCCTTACTGTCTTCCTTCCATTTATTTTTTTCTTCAATTGGTGCTTTATAGATATACATAAAGGTAGAATTCATATATGTACATAGCATAATTTGGTCAGTTTCATTCTGCATCTCCTTCCTTTTCCCATCCCTCCTCCCTGACCTTCAGTCCCCATCCTCTACTCCACTGATCTCTCTTCTGTTTTCATGGGATTCTCCTCCCTGATTTCCATTTTTCTCCCTCATTTTACTCTATCTTCCCCATATGAGACATATATTTAACCACTGACTTTCTGAGTCTGGTTTATTTCAATTAGCATGATGTCTCCAGTTTCATCATTTTACCAGTAAATGGCACAGTTTCATTTTTCATTATGTCTAAGTAAAACTCCATTGTCTGTATATACCACATTTTCTTTACCCAATTGTCTGTTGTTGACCAACTGGGCTAGTTCCATTACTTGGCTATTATCAGTTGTACTGCTACAAACACTGACGTGCCTATATCACTATAGTATGCTGATTTTAGTTCTTTAGAATAAATACCAAGGAGTGGGATAGCTAGGTCATATGTTAGTTCCTTTCCTAGTCCTTTGAGGAAACTCCATAGTGCTTTCCAGAGTGGTTGTGCTAATTTTCAGTCTTAGCAACAATATATGAGTGTACCTTTTTCCCCATAGCCTCACCAGCATTTATTATTTTATTCTTGATAATTACCATTCTAACAGAAGTGAGATGAAATCCCAGTATAATTTAGATTTGCATTTCCTTGATTGCTAGGGGTGTTGAACATTTTTTTTCATATCTTTGCTGACCATTTGTATTACTTCTTTTTGTGAATAGCTCATTTAGTTCTTTTGCCTGTTTATTGATTATGTGTGTTAATTGTTTTGAATTCTTTATATATTTTGAATAGTAATCCTCTGTGAGAGAAATAACTAGCAAAGATGTTCTCCTATTCTGTAGACTCTTTATGTTCTTGTTCCCTTTGCTATGCTGACACTTTTTAATTCTCCATCCCATTAAATGATTCTTGGTTTTCTTTCTTGAACTTTGGAGTCTTGTAAAGGAAGCCTGTGCATACACCAATATGTTGGCGTTTTGAGTCTATATTTTCTTCTAGCAGTTGCAGTTTCTAGTCTAATTCCTAGGGCTTTGATCCACTTTGGGTTGACTTTTGTGCAGGGTAAAAATAGGGATCTAGGTTTATTCTACATATGGATAGACAATTTTCCCAGCACCATTTGTTAAAAAGATTATCTCATCTCCAACTTGGTTTTTTGGCACCTTTGTCAAGTATCTGATGGCTGCATCAGTGTGGCTTCCTCTCTGTCTTCTATTCTGTTCCATTGGTCTTCATGTCTGTTTTAATGTCAATACCATGCTGTTTTTGTTACAATTGTTTTGTAGCATAATTTGAGATCAGGTATTATGATATGTCCAGCGTTACTCTTCTTGCTCAGTATTGTTTTGGCTATTCTGGTCTTCTATTCTTCCAAATGAATTTTAGGAGTTTTTTTTTTCATGATCTATGAAGAATGTCATTGGTATTTTGATGCAGATAGCATTGAATCTTTATATTGTTTTTGGTATTATGGCCATTTTGACAATATTAATTTTGCCTATTCAAGAACATATGAGGTCTTTCCATCCATCTTCTGGGGTCTTTTTCAGTTTCTTTATTCAGTGTTCTATAGTTTTATGTTTTATTTTTATTTTGTTTTGTTTTAGTACTAGGGATTAAGCTCAGAAGTTCTTAACCACTGAGCCATATCCCATCCCTTTTTTTATTTTTTATTTTGAGACAGGGTCTCACTAAGTTGCCGAGGCTGGCCTTGAACTTGCAATCCTCTTGCCTCCCAAGTCACTTGGATTACAGGCATGTGCCACTGCACCTGGCTCAGTGTTCTGTAGTTTTCATTGTAGAGATCTTTTTTTGATGCATTTAAGAAACTGCATTTTCTGAATGTCTCTACCTTCCCTCTATGTTGTTGTAAGAACCTGACATTTTACTTTATATATACATTCCAGATGAATTTACATTTCTTGTAACTCCATATTCTTTAATAGTAGTAAGTCAGCATTTATTGAGAACTTTGGATTTATCATGACTGTGGGAAATTTATATTCTCCCAGATATGTGGGTAATTAATTCTATAATGTGGCCAGATTAATATCTCCCATCATACTGTTTGTAAAATAAGCAATAATAGTTTTGTTTCATTGTGATTCACTGATACTTAAGTTAAATAATATGTAGAACTCTTAAAGTAGTACCTGGCATATATACAGCAAGGACTTCATAATTACAGGCAATTCTCAATTTGCACAGTTCTGATATATACAAATTGCAGTTGTTATGATTTAGTTAAATAACGCCAATCACCCCCAAAAAAAACAAAGTTCAGATTTTAGCTACCACGATATATTAACTGTAACTACATAAGTACAAACTTTGCCACTAGCCCTTTAGTCTACAATCTCGATGCAAGTAACAGACACACATAGATGACCAATAATATCTCTTTCAAAATCTGTCACTGAATTAGTCACATCATCTGTTTTTAGGTTATACACACATAGCATTTTCTCCTACTTTTTAAAAATGGATGATCAAAATTGGTAAATAAAAATGAAAGCTCAATAAAGGAATTGAACAGTAGAAATGAAATTAAAAAGTATTTATGACAAAGAGGATGAAGACGTCCCAGTGAAAGCAATGCTATCAAAACAAAAACAAACCAAAAAACCCAGTCACCTTCACACTGAATGAACTCCCAGAGATATTTCACAGCATTGAAAGTGCAAAGGATAAAATGTTGGAAGCTGATCCAAACTTAGGACAATGGCATTTTGCCTGGGCACAGAGAAGATGTTCATGTACCATGTGTTAAGTTATACAACAAGACAAAGACAAGCACTGTTCATCTAGTCTAGTTTTTGTTTTTAGTAAAGAAATTAAACACTAATTTTCAGTCTTTCTGTGTTCTAAGTTATAGAGTACTAAATAAAACAGCCTTTACTTTTTTTCATTCCTCTATTCATTTTTAGCTGACACTAAGAGGCTTTTTAACATTTTGACCAACAAATTTTAAAGGTCACACAACATTTGTAATTTTTCCTATTTGATTGTTATGATCACTCTGCATGTTTTCAGCTTGTGTGGTCATTTTTATAGTTCCACAAACTATGCAAAGCAAGGACTCCCTGCAGTTGTTGTTATTAGCAGTTATTTTGTCTAGCAAGTCAAATTTTAGGAAAGGTGTTCACTACTTTTCAGTACTTAGGAATTTGAAAACTTTTTGACATTTCTCTCCTGTTTCTATCTTTGTATTTTCTAGGTTAGCTCTGTCCTTAATTCTGGTTATGTTTTGACATAGAGTTATATATTCTATAGAAGTACACTATTTAAATTCCTTATTTTAATATTCTTCAATATTCTACCCTATTTCTTCATTCTTTTGAGTCTTCTACTTAAATTCCTTGCTAAAGCTTTCTCTTTGACTCTATTTCTCCTAACATCCTATTCTTCCATATAATATATCCTTCAACCCTAAAAATCCATCAATTCTTATCTTCCTTTTAAAATGACACCTGCCCTGGAACATATCCTTATGAGAAACATCTTTAAATTCACTGGTGTCTCTTTTATGTTTTGTTTACATTTCTATCAATTAAAAAAACCCATCTTTCTTGAATTTAAATTATTACAGAAAATTTTATATTAGTAAAATTTAGAATTCTAGCTGGAAGTTCACTAGTTACCACTTGCTAGTGAGTAGCAACAGAATAAAAATTAAAAGAAAGGCTCAGAATACTGAGGCAGAAAGATTGCAAATTTGAGCCAGCCTGGGCAACTATGTCTCAAAGTGGGTGAAGGGCAGGGCATGTGGCTCAGTGGTAGACCCTCCCTAGCTTCAATATCCGGTGGCTCAGTGGTAGACCCTCCCTATCTTCAATACCCAGTGGCTCAGTGGTAGACCCTCCCTATCTTCAATACCCAGTAGTGAGAGAGAAAGAAAGAGGGAGGGAGAAAGGAAGGAAGAAAATTAGGAGAAAAGGAAGGAGGGGCAGGGGAAGGAGGAGGAGGAGGGAGGAAAAAGAAAAATGCTGTGCATTTTACTGTATACCTTTTTGCACTTCTTGAATCAGGTAAATGTATAGTTCAGTATTCAAAAAAATAAAATTTACGTTAAATAAATACTGATATTAGAAATCTTTTTTTGAGTTTTCCATTCATAGTTTGATATAATTGCTTCATAAATTTCTGAGACTTTCAGAAAATTAAGGCTTCATCTGCCTGATATATTTTGCACACACACAGAATGAAGAACAGAGTGCTAACAGCTCAAGCAGTGGACTTTAGATACTTTGATTTGGATGGAGTCTAGCTCATAAGAAAGACTTATAACCTGATCAGTTTTCTTTAAGGCTTGGATTCAAAGTGAGGTGACTTAGGAAGAGGTTTTGAGTTTGATAAGCTGACTAAAGCTTTATCAGGTTTAAAATGCTAAAATAAGTTTCAATATTTAGGTAAATTTCTGCTTATAATTCTTACTTTGCTATTATCTCTTAACTTTCCATGGTCATTGCTGCATTTAACATTAGCTGAAATTGGTGTATATTTTATTTAAAAAAAAAAAAAAAGGTGTGAGTGACTGGCTGGCCTTCTGTTAGTACTTTCTTAAAGAGATTCCAGAGAAATTCACAAAGGCCCCAAGCTAGTGATGGTAATCATATCAAAGTCAGTTTATTTGGATCTTTAAAAAAAAAATGTCAGCACCTAACAGAGTTATCTGCTGTAACAAAAATTCTATTCTACTTCTCATTATACTGTGTCTATGAGACTAGTAATGTCCATGTCACATCCTGAATTACTAGTTTCATTGTTCATAAGGTGTCATTTCTGTAATGTGTATTTTTCTGTGTAGTGAATAGGAAAAAGTTTTGCTAAACCAATTGTGCATCTCTGTTTTAAAGTTGAAGCAGAATGAAAATTTGAATGTAGAAGATAGTGACGGCACATGACTAGAGTAATCAATGCCAGAATGTCCTTAAAGCTTTTCCTCTGTGACAAGGGCAGAGTCAGCTAAAATGTTTAAATCATGCTTGGTATAACAAAACCCTTTAAACTTTATCAGTCTGCCTATGAGTGTACCTGACTCATCACCGTAGTGCTTTTCCAGTCAGCCCCACTCAGCTTAGCTACTCTTCCTGTCTCACACAGATAACTGAAACTTGTTACAGCTTCTGGTAGGGCTGCAGGGTTTTTAAACTTCATGTTATTTTATATCATAGGAAGTTCATAATTCTTGAAAAACTGAGATCTACCAAATAAAAATGGAGGGCATTTTCTCTAAATCTCTTTGTGGGTCTCTAACTTTTGTCATAAGCATTCACTTTTAAGGGGCAGTCACATTACAACAGATTCATTTTCTACAATAATTTTTAAATGACAACAAAAAATGACAAAAGTCCTTCATAATCTTAATCTGAAGCTTAAGAAATTCCTATGTTGGCAGCAGTGCTACATTCTAGCTTTTCTACATGTATTTTATAAAACTAAAAACATCCTGTGTTGTTCATGCTATCCTTTTACCCATGTTCTTTTCCTCTATTATCCCCTGTGCAGCATAATGCTATTATTATCTATTATGAAAATTATCTCATAGAGCCATGAATTATTTTATTTAGTAACTGCATTGATTTGATTAGCTCTTTTTCCCATGCTATAATAACTAATGTTTTTATTGTATTACTTTATTAGTTTTTCTTGACTGCATAACTTATCTTTGATGTCTCATTTTTTATTAGAAGTATATAGTATAGAAGTATATATACTATATATATAATTATATATATAATATATATTATTATATATATAATATATAATAAAATATATATAAATATATATTTTATTAGAAGTATATATTAGAAGTATATAAAATTGAGGGAGAAACATTATCAAACCAACAGTAATTAATGTATATATACTTTGTTATCCAGGGGTAATGCCAAAACATGGATGATCACCTTGGGTTTCACCTGTTGCAGATTCCCCCAGAACTACTCATGCATTAAATGGGTATCTCCTGGAGGAATGACATGGGCTTCTGGGATGGTTCCCCCATATTCCCACTCTCCCGACTCCTATGAGTTCTTCATACACCCTCCCTTCTCCCCATCCCCCTCCCTACACCTCCAAGTATTCTAGAGAGCCATCCCTGTATTCCTCTGAGAGTCATTCAGTTTGAAGTATTGTTAGGTTAGCCGTCTACCCTACTGCTTCCCCATATATTCTAGCATCCACAGATGAGAGAAACCATTCGGCCCTTGAGTATCTGAGAATGGGATACTTCATTTAGCATAATTCTTTCCATCTCCATCCATTTGATATCAAAAGCCATAATATCGTCTTCTCTAATAGCTGAGTAGTATTCCATTGTATATATGTACCAAAGTTTTTGTATCCACTTGTCGAGTGAGGGGCATCTGGGTTGGTTCCATATTCTAGCTATAGTAAATTGAGCTGCTATAAACATTGAGGAAGACACATCACTATAATACGCTGATTCTAACTCTTTTGGGAAAATACCCAGGAGTGGGATAGCTGGGTCGTAAGGTGGTTCCATCCTTAATTTTTTGAGGATTCTCCACACTGCTTTCCATAGTGGCTGAACCAGTTCGCAGTCCCACCAGCAGTGTGACAGTGTTCCTCATTCCCCACAGCCCCTCCAGAATCTGTTGTTGTTCGAAGTTTTCATTTTTGCCACTCTAAGAGGAGTGAGGTGGTATCTCGTTGAAGTTTAGATTTGTATTTCCCTTATAGCTAATGATGTAGAGCATTTTCTCATATATTTATGGGCTTTC